>WSLM01000559.1:0-13100 GCA_019677335.1 Ceratobasidium sp. UAMH 11750 | reverse complement strand
TGTAGTGGGGGTAGCAGTCCGAGGGCTCGGCGCTTGTGTTAGCAGTCATGTGATCTGTAGATAGCTCAGTGTGCATTCATCTCTCTTCCACCACGTCTCGTGAGCGCGGCGTGTCCACCGTGGTGACGACCGTGGTGACCAGTACCACACTACAGAGCTCGACTCGCATCGAGCCTGCGCTGCATACGCGTGATTCCCATTGCCTCATAATCGAGGGTCCAACACACGCGGCCCACACATTTTTTTTCACGCTCTTCGCGCGTTTTTTTTTTTTTTTTTCACATAGGCCCCGTATATAGCCTCGGGTCCCACCGCTGACGGCTCCACCTCGCGCCTAGTCTCCCACGACGTTGAAGCGGAACAAGCCAGCCCAACCCCGGGACGACAAGGGTCGTTTCCTCCCTCGCACCACCGCCAGCGCCTTCCCGGGCTCATTTCCAACACCCGTCTCTCTCGCGGGGCCTTCTATTTCGCATCCACCCGCAGTTTCGGACTCGGACTCGCCCAGTCTCTCCTCGGTCGTCCTCGAGCTCAGCCGTGACTCGAGCCCCGCCATCCCAGAGGCCGAACTTGCTCCAGGAGTCCTGTTCCCGAGCCCACATCCCGACGCACCACCTCAGCCGTTCCAGTTCCCTGTCACACCCACACCCCCCACCCGCACCAGACGTCTAGCCACATACTCGGACCCGCCAAGGCCATCCACCGCAGACATACACAGCCTAGCCCGAACCCTAGTCCCACCACCATCCTCCCAGACACCCGCCGTGACCGTCTCCCAGACAACCGCCAAGAAGGCACCGGCCATGTCCGGGAACAAGGACTTACGCGACACGCGGGCCAGTCTCCGCAACCTACCCCTGTTCAACGACGACTTGGTGCCCATGCGAGAAGTCGAGTGGCGACACGCTTTTACCATCGCAACCCGCGACGTCACGGACGCAGAACGCGCGCAACTCTGGGCCGACCACCTTGTGTTCAAGGGTGTGGCTTACGACTGGCTCGACACGCTAAAAGCCTCAGGAGCACCCGGGACTGCAGACGCGAAGGACTGGTCGAAGCTGCTCCCACGCATCGAAGCCCGCTGGCCGACACCCAAGCGGGACCCGTACGCGTTGGCCGAGCTCAAGCGTAGCCGGTGGGACATCAGTGTCCTCAAAGTCGAGAACATCCTAGCCGAACTTATCGACGAGAGCGTGGTCACAAAACCGCACGAATCGTGGGCCAAACAGCACCTCTCGTGGGGCCGGGACTGTGGCAGCTCGGACGCAGACCTAGTCCACCAGACGCTCAAGCGGGCGATACCACCGTGGATGGTCGCCATGCTGCCAAAGAAGGCCCGGTACGGTGGAGATTTCGAGGGTCTGTGCAAAGACATAGGCGAGCTCTCTTCGTGAGAAATTTACGATGGATATTGGCTGGACCTGGCGGTTGCCTCGATGCAGGGTCTCAGTGTTGCCCCCCCACAGGAGACGCTTACCCCAGCGCGAGTGCCAACCCCTGCCGCCTCTCCGTTCCCCAGCAGCCTACGCCGGCCATCCTCGCAGGCCGCCACAGCCCCTGTTCCGCCCCAACCGCAGCCGCCCATTCCAGCCCCCGCTTTTGCAGCCGCACGGCAGCCGCCCCGCTCCTCAGTCTCGTTCGAGCTGATCCCGCCGCCCCAGACGCCGGCCCACAGACAAGCAAGCAGGCAGTTTCCCCCGCACATGGCCCAGACCCCGCCGGCACCACCTCCCACCCCGCAGACGCCCCGACCCCGCACCCTCCGCGATCCCTTCCCTCCACTCGTGGCGGAGAACACCCCGGAGGAGCGTGCCGTCTACCTTGGCAAGGTCAACGCGTTCGAGGCCAAGTACGGGGAAGGAGCCACGCCATCGCTGATGAAGCCATACCCACTGTCGCCGGGTACCTTCGAGCAGACCCGGGACATTTGTGTCAAGTGTGGCAAGGGAGCGCACACCACCGTACAATGCAAAGACCCCAGCCAGTGGCTCAGCGAGGAGGAACGTTCTATGCGAGGGGCGATCCTTCGCTCTCTCAAGTTCCAGACTCGCGCGGGCACCGATCCGAACACCCCGACGCCCGCCTCGCGCTTCGTGCGTGATACGGCGCAGTTGGAGGAAGAGGACGAGGGCGAGCAGACAGACTATTACGTGTTGGAAAACGAGGAGGGTCAGTGAGCGGAGGTGGCTCGCTCGCTGACCCCCTTGTGTGTGAGGCCCCGGAGGAGTGCACGCCGGGGCTGGGACATTTGGGTTTGACAAATTTATCTGGGACCATTTCCTTTTCTCCCGATGTGAGCCTTGCGCCTGCATTAAATGATAACGAATCTTCTCTTTGCCCGGCTCCTGAGGTCGTAGACCTCTACGAAATTTTTGACCAAAATAAATACAAAGACAACCCGTTCCGGGTATGGGCACAAGTGGCGCGCAGCACCGACACCGAACGTGTGCTCGATGCTCGAGTTACAGTGGATGGTGGCGCGATGCTGTGCGTCATGGACCGCACATACTGGGGCACTGTGCAGGCGGAGCTGGGAGAACTAGCTAAGTCACCTATTGTCTGTCGCATGGCGAATGGCTCATGCACTCGTTCCATAGGTCGCGGCCAAGCGTTCGTGGGAGTCGGGGGCCAGTGGCACCACATCGAGTTCGAGGTGCTGGACTCCCAAGGCAATTACGATCTCCTGCTCGGGAAGCCATGGTTGAGGACGGCGGGTGCAGCGCAAGTTTTCGTGGGCGACACACTACTCATCAGTGGACAAGACGGCCCGATTGAGCTCCGCAACGAACACCCTCTATCAGACCCGACCTCAACCGAAGACCCCACTGATATGGTACCACCACCCCTGACTCAGCCATCTGACCAAGATAAGCAGCAGGAGGAACCGGAGGTTAGAGTCACACCAGTGAAGGAGCCAGAAGCACGTACCGGTGAGCCCGTTCCAATTCGGAGGAGTAGACGGCTTCGAGGGGAAGAACCTGAGGACGAGCAGCGGTCGGACAACCCATTTTGGGTGAGCAGTGACTTGTTGGAAAAGCTGGAGCGGTGGACAGGAATGGAGATGGAGTGTGAGCTAGAGGACAGAAGGATGGTTGAGTCAGTGGAAATGGTTCGCGATGGGGAGAGCGTGCTAGAACGAGAGGCGGAGGAGACGGAGGATGAGTTCCTGGAAAGGATGTGGCGGCTAGCAAGCCAGGAGCGCGAGGAGATGACGCAGCGAGAGATATTGCTGACGGAAATGTGTGAGCAGGATACGAAGATCAACTGGATCGACCAGATACTCCAGCGTGCAGCGAGAGCAATCCAGCGGGCGAAGGGACCGGAGGACATCCAGATGTTAGAGAGCGAACGAGAAGACCGCCACCCATCCGCACAACGGCGAGTAGAAGTCCCCCCTATACCTTTCTCAGAGCGCGTTCAGGACCCATTCCGACCAGACAGAGTGGCAGAAATCCTGCGCAAGGTCACGATTGGGGATGACCTCAACCCAGAGCAGAGGAAGAAGATCATGGATTTGGTGAGTGAATATGCTGATGTGTTCGCGCTTTCACTGTCGGAGGTTCTGCCAATAGATTTCACCGAGTTGAAGCTCGATGTACCTGAAGGCACGAATTTCCCTCGCCGAGTAGGGCAGAAGTGCCTCACAGACCCGCAACGGCAGTGGCTGTACAAGACCCTCGACGACATGGAGCGCGCGAAGATCATAGCCAAAGTCCCGCAAGACCAGGTTGCGGCGGTATCCCCAACAAACATTGTCCCGAAACCGGGGGGGTCCGAGCTGCCCAGCCTAGCAGCGCTCCGTCGAATGGCGAATGAACAGTGCGAGCTATACGGTCTACCAGTCATGTGGCCAGACGTCGAGGTGGAAGGACCGGAGAGCTTGGGAGAGAAGAACGAAACTAAGTACCGTCTTGTTCACAATTTTGCTGCGGTTAACAAGGTCACCCAGCTCAGACCATTCCCGATGGGAGACCTCCCGTCGATGCAACGGAAAGTCGCAAACCACCGGTGGATATCCGTTATGGACTTTCTGGCTGGGTTCAACGCCATCCCCATGGCCCCAGACAGTGTCCCATACACAGGATTCCACGTGGATGGGCGAGGCTATTACGTATACCTACGTATGCCGTTCGGCCTCACGGGTGCACCGACAACCTTTTGCAAGATGGTCGCTGCAGCATTCCACGACCTAATCGGCACAGTGCTGGAGGTCTGGATGGACGACGTTGCAACCGCCTGCGACGAGTTTGATCTTGGGCTGGGCAACCTACGTACTATATTCGCTAAGTGTCGAGCCCACGGCCTGTCGCTCTCCCCAGCTAAAACCGTCCTATTCATGTCAGAGGCGCAATTCGCCGGTGCCCGTTGCTCTCCCGAAGGTGTTCGTCCCGATCTCTCTAAAGTGCACGCAATCCTCAAGTGGCCAGAACCGAAAACGGCGCTGGAGGTGATGAGTTTCCTCGGGTGCGTAGGGTCATATAGGTCGAAAATCAGAGACTATGCCCGCATTGCACAGCCGTTATCGGACCTCACGCGCGACATCCGACCTCCTCAAGTTGGTACGCCAGCGGGCAAGCAAGAGTACCGAAGAGCGCTGAAGGATACGCGGATCACGCTCTCGGAAGAGGCAAGAAGGGCGTTCGGCATTCTCAAGACCACCCTCACCGGCGACACCGTCACTCGAGCCCCAGTTTACGATGGGCGCCCGTTTATTGTCACCACTGACGGCTCAAAGTACGGCTTCGGGGCGGTGCTCTCTCAGGAATGGGAAGTCACGGACAACGCGGGGGTTACTCAAAAGGTGATGTACCCGATCGCATTCGCCTCAAAACGCACCTGACGCACAGAGGAGAGGTACATACCTTTCCTCCTTGAATTTGCAGCCCTGAAATTCGCGCTCGACGAGTTTGACAACATAATCTTCGGCCAACCGATTGAGCTCGAGACGGACTGCAAAGCACTCGCCGATCTGTTGGGGAACAACAAACTGAACTCCACGCATGAGAGGTGGCGTGAATCGATCATAGCCTGGAACATCACGGCTGTACGCCACAAACCAGGAGCAGAGAACCGGGTGTGTGACGCGCTATCCCGAATGTACAAGACAAGACCAGATGACCGCACCGCCCCAGGAATAGACGAGTCGGTGGATCCAGGCTGGGAGTTGGCAAAAGGCCTCATCAACGATGTCTACCACCTTGTCCATGACCCGGCAACCGCAAAGCTTGTCCAACGATTCGCCTCGGACCCGTTCTTCTCCGACATCCTGCTGCACCTACTCTTTGACACCGGCGCTATGGACGAGACAACGTCACCCGAGGAAGAACGCGCGAGGAAGCGCCGAGCACACAGAGCCGAGGGATTCATGGTAGAAGGGGGAAAGCTTTGGCTCGTACAGGGCAAGCCGACCAAACTGGGCACCCGAGTTGAGTGCATTCCTTCAAGTGAGACTAAAAGTCTGGCTCTGGCGGTCCATTCTGCAGGCGGTCACTTCGGGCGCGATATGACGATCCTAGCGCTGCAACAGCAATACTTCTGGCCCGAGCTGCGCCGCGACGTGATCGAGGCAGTGTCAACCTGCCCGCGATGCAAAAATTTCGGACCTAGGCTCCTCTCGGCACAGATGCAGCCCATCACTCGCGCGCGCCCGTTCGACTTACTCGTAGGCGACTACCTATCCCTACCGGTGGGCCACGGCGGATTTAAGACCGTGCTGGTGCTCGTTGATGTGTACAGCCGGTTCATGTTCGCGTTCCCATTGCGCGGGCCAGGAACGGGCAAGTTCACGGTCGAATGCCTGTCCAAGGTGTCCGACATCCTGCTCACGCCAAAATCGTTTATGGCCGACGGCGGGTCTCACTTCGATTGCGACGAAGTCCGCGACTGGGCAGCGGCACGCGGAGTACAACCGATCACGACTCCGCCGTATGCGCCATGGACAAACGGGCTGGCGGAAGGGACCATCAAGCTACTCGTTGGCCGCCTGAAGCGTTTGTGCACGGCGACGGTTGGCGAGTCACCCGAAGAAGACAACGACCCCGCAACGACCCCGGCAGCATGGCCCAAGCAGTTGAACAAGGCGGTAGCGCAGTTGAATGACCGAGTGCTCCCCTCGCTCCAATACTCCCCGAGAGAACTCCTCACGGGCCAGCTCAATGCCGAGCGCCGCAACCAGCTGAGTCCTCTCCTGCATTCCCACACCTCGCGAGAGGTGGAAGTCAATATGGCGCTCACGTATTCGATCAGGCAAGATGCTTACACAAGAGCACTGGAGCATGCCAACCGGCGAAAGCGCGCGTTTGACAAGAAAGTTCGCACCGTCAACTTCCACCCGGGAGACCTAGTCCAGCGTTACGATGCACGATGGGACGAGACACACAACGCCGCCCGGAAACTTGTGCCCCGTTGGTCGGGCCCACTCCATGTCGTGTCGCGCGCACTCAACTCTTATACACTCGAAGACCTCCACGGCCAGTCCTTCTCGTCCGCCACCCATGCAAGACTCCTCCGCCCGTTCATACCACGCCCGGGATCAGCACTTGCAGCTTACGCTGACAGTCTCCAACGAGCGCGCACTACCGACCCACAGGCCACGCTACCGACCAATGCCACGTCTCTGCCCCTACCGGCCACGCCACGCCCGGAGCTCCGCTTCCCGTTGGCTCGCGAGGATGCCACACAGCCAAATAATTAACAAGTTTATTTTACGAGCTAAGTCTCTTTGAATCATACCCTGTCCATATGTCCATACCTGCCCCGTTGTCCTATTTTATTCTCTCGGATACCTGCCTGACTTGGCTAATTTTTAGATGCTGCCTGATCCACCAGTCCGAGGACGGACCTGTCTGTATGGGGGGGCACCTGTAGTGGGGGTAGCAGTCCGAGGGCTCGGCGCTTGTGTTAGCAGTCATGTGATCTGTAGATAGCTCAGTGTGCATTCATCTCTCTTCCACCATGTCTCGTGAGCGCGGCGTGTCCACCGTAGAAGGTTCTTTCCATTCTTCTACTGCTTTTACCTTCTCCTTTTCCATAGATATCCCTTCCGGGGTAATGACAATCCCAATAAAGCTAGTGTGGGTAGTGTAGAACCTGCACTTGTGGGGCTTCAGGAACAGGTGATGTTTCCGTAGTCGGTTGAGGACCTCCTGAACATGTCCAGTATGTTCCTCCTCCGTATCAGAGTAGATTAGGATATTGTCCATGTATACTACCATGTAGACATCAATAATATTGTGGAATATTTTGTTCATGAAGCGCTGGAAGGTCGCAGGCCTGTTCTTTACCCCGAAGGGCATTACTAGGTCCTCAAACAGCCCTTCCTTGGTTCTGAAAGCCGTCTTCCACCCATCTCCTTCTTTGATACAGATGTTGTTGAAACCCCAGCAGATGTCCATCTTGGTGAATATTTTAGCGTCCTTGAGCTTTTCAACGAGGTCTGCTTGTATTGGCATCGGGAATTGATCCGGTTTGGTGATCGCGTTCAATTTTCGATAGTCCACTACCAGCCTCAGTCCTCCGTCTGCCTTATTTACGTAGAAGCAGGGGGATGCGATGGGGGACATGCTTGGTCTGATTTTCCCATCTTCCAGTTCTTTATCTAGATTTTCCTTAAGAGCCCGTGATTCCGCCGGGGACATAGGGTATGTCTTTGCCAGTTTGGGGAGCTCAGTCCCTTCGATAAAATTGATAGCGCAATCGTATATCCGATGCTCCGGCATTTTGCTGAAGCCCTCTTCCTGGAAGAGGTCTCTGTATTGCTGGAATTCTTCAGGGATGTCTGGTTCCTCTGTTGTTTCCGTCGCTGTTTTTCCCGTGATTTTGTCTTGGTAAGTGATAGAGAGATCCTTCCATCCGATGATAGGATCCGCTTCTTCGAGCCAATCTTTTCCTAAGATGATCTCGACTCCGCCCAGGGGCATCACGTAGCAAGTGCATTGCCATTTTCTTCCTTCTATTTCGACCTCTAGGGTCATTTTCTGGGAGATCCTTTCTTCGATCTCCTTCCCATCGATTGCTATGACCACTCTACTGTGTTTCAGCGGTACCATTTCTATTTGGTTCTCCTCGACGTATCTTGTGTTGACGAAGTTTCTTGAGGATCCGGAGTCAATAAGGGTTTTGGCGGGTTCCATGATTCCCTCCACCGATGCATAAATGATCGATTCTCCGTTTGATTTCTTGAGGTAGAATACATGCATTGGGTCGGTGTCTTCGGGGGTGTCAGACATGGTGCTGGCGTCCCCTTTTAGTTTCCCGACTCGGGTTCCGGTCCCTCCTCCTCCACGACTTCTTTTCCTGTCTTTCCGTATGTTTTTCCTTTTGTAGTGTTGGTCCAGCTTCCTCAGCAATCCTTTATCATGTGTCCCAGCTTGGCACACTTCAGGCACAAGCCTTCTCTTCTTTGTCGCTGCTTCTCCACGTCGGGGACCTTTTCAAAGGAGTTTACCTTTTGGGATGCAGAACAGTCGGCTTTTCCTGTCATCGTGGGTGGCGTGGTTGCCTTCGTTGTGACGGTTGACCCTGCCTTGCCCACTAGGCGTTTGGTAGCAAATAAGATATCGTCTGTTCGGCAGGCGATCGCTATCCACTCCTCGAGGGAGGAACCCTTGAGCACTCCGTATAGTTCCAATTTGAGTAGCTCCTGTCATATGTCAGGTTTCAGTCCTCCTTTTAATCTGTCAATTAGGGCTTTGCGGTTCCATTCTACTTCCTGGGCAAGGTTCCTGAATTGTGTAGCGTAGGCCTGTACACTCTTTTCTTGTGTGAGCTTCCCTAGGTCGCAAATGGCCTTCTCCTTCTTAACGGGGTCTCTGAAGTTTACGAGGAATGCCTTTTTAAACGATTCCCAATCTTGTAGGAACTCATGGTCCTCTTTAGCTTGGAACCCTTTGATAAGCGGTTGTGCCCAGTCACCTGCGGTTCCCAAAGCTAAGTTTAGTAACGTATGGTTCATCTTCCGACGGTCTCCGAAGGTTCCTTCTTTGTAGTCATCGAAGTAGAGTTCCATCTTAGTGATAAAGGTTTCCGCTTCCTTTCCCTTCTTTCCGTTATATGCCTCCGGCTTCTTGGTGCGTGCTTCCTTCGGAATTGCTGTTCCTGTTGCTGTGGTCTGGTTCATCATGGTATCCTTAGCTTTTACTTTCCTTTTGTCTGGCCTCCCTCTCCGGTCTCCTTTGTCGCCACTGCCTTCAGGGTCGCTGTCCCCTGGTCCTCCCTCTGGGTGAGCCGTGGATTCCCTTATAAAGGGTTTCCTTCCCAAGGGGTCACTGCTAAAGATAGTTTCTCCGGTGGTAACCTCGGGTGCTGGTGCCCTATCTCTCCGCGGGGTCGCTTCCCTTCAGTGCTCCCTGGCGAGGTTGTCCATACCATTTGCTAAGTCTGTGGCTCGTTGTTCTATGGCCGTGGTGATTTCCCCTGTATCCTTGACTGCTTGGTTTATCTCAGTGAGCCGTCGGTCTAGAGTCACTATCGTGGTTCCCATATTCACTAGACTTTGGCTTTGTGCAACTAAGGCCTTGTTTATTTCTTTAATGGTCTCACCGATGGCTTCAGATGTTGCTCGTTGTTTTTTAACTTCCATACCCAGATGATATGTATTATTTTGGGTACCAACCGCGGAGTCTCAGGCCTCCTGTAAAGTCTGTATCATTCCGGTAAT
The DNA here is from genome assembly GCA_019677335.1 of Ceratobasidium sp. UAMH 11750. NCBI lineage: Eukaryota > Fungi > Basidiomycota > Agaricomycetes > Cantharellales > Ceratobasidiaceae > Ceratobasidium > Ceratobasidium sp. UAMH 11750. The sequence goes on along the minus strand of WSLM01000559.1, from coordinate 3,442 downwards.
GACCCCTTCCAGTCGGATGGTGGGTTCAGTGCTCTTCCTAATCTCAGTGAGGGTAGCCTTCTGGAGGGTCAGAAGACTGTCCCTAAAGGGTTCAGCAATTAGTAGGACTGGATTAGGGGCTTGTGGTTGCACTAGCCTCACTCCGCTTCCGGTTCTGAGGGCTTCTGCTGGGGTTGGTGGTCTGGTGTTCATTCTTTTAGCTTGTTCTACCATTGTGCGGGTTATATCATCAACCTCCTGGATGGAGGTGTCTGTGATTGCTTCTCCGCCCGCCACTGGTGGTGGTGGCGGTTGATTTAGAATGATGGAAGAGTGGCGTTGGGGAATAGGTTGGACTAGCGGCGGTTCCGGCATGGTACCTGGCATGTTGAAGTGGGTGGTGTCGAGGTCTGTCAAATCCACTTCTAGTGGCGGAGCTTTGTGCTGGGTTTCTGGTGGCGGGGCTTCCTGCTGGGAAGCCCGCGACACTGCCCGACTCGCCAAGTGAGTTGAGTAACGTACTGTTGGTTGCTGCTGTGACATAGTTTCCTGTGTGTCTATGGATCGCAGAGTCTGTTTCGCTTTCCTTTCTGTTATTGCTGTGGTGAGCCATGGGTTAGGGTGAAGTTAGCCTTATAATGTTATGACCCGCTAGTTCTCTGATCTAGTGGCTAACGGTGGCTCGCTGTTCTGTTTACTGTCTAATGTGTTTCCGTATTTATTGTGTATTTATTGGATGTGTTTACTATGTACTAGTTGGTCTCGGTGTGGTGGACAAGATAAGGCTAACTGAGGGCCTCAGTTTGCCTTACTCCTACTTATATACCCTTATGGGTATGAGTCATTCTAATCCGCAGTCCACAGTAATAACAAAGTCACGTGCAGCGTCGATGGCCTATCAGGCGTTACCAAGACGGTCACGTGTGCTTGCTATTAGTCATGTGTACTAGCACCTCGGATATTTGCGGCTCCAAATCTTATAAGAGCCACGCTTAATCCTAGGGTCATGTGACTTTGCTGACTAACTCGCACCTCGCACTTGCATTACATGGAGAGAGTTACTTGGTGCAAGTTGCTTACATAAGTTAGCAACAAGCGCTGAAGTCATGTGACTTGTGAAGTCCTTGATGGTTCTCGGATAAAATGGCACAATTATGTAATAAACGACAACTTAGTCATTTTTTCTTACTGCCACTCACCTCATCGGTGCTTAGATGTCATGCACGCGGGTCATGACAGAAATGGTAGGTATATTGCTTTGTTTGTACCCTGCGCTTCTAGGCTACTTTTCTGCTCCCTGGGGCTCTGGGAACATCCATGGACAGGCAACTACCTCTCACCACTCTCAGGCTCCAATAGCCTCTCCCAGCCATACAAAACTTCCTGATGCTGGTGAAGCCGGCAAGAGCCCGGGTTAGTCATCATACATTGCAAATGGGAGATGACAACATACCAGCTGTCGCAGTGAGAGGACTCCCGGCACAGACAGAGGGGACTTGGGTGAGATTGTTGCAAGTCAGCCGTGGGCATTATATAGACCAAACAAACAGTCAGGCCATTCACTATGGACTGAGGCCGAGCCGAGGCTGCATGGACTGCGTGGTGAGACCTCGTGACCAAGGCACAGGATCGCTATTGGCTAGATTGTACTCCTTCCGACATCACCCGGCCATCAATTCCCGCCCCGGCCCGTTATTCACGTTAACTTGACGACTTTGCACGGCTCTGCCATCCGCCTTCACGAGTGAGCAAGAGACATTCCGACCTTTCGACTTTCGCCCTGCCCCTCGCATTACAACCAAACGAGACCATAGCTCCCTTATGCCTCATTTGCTCATTAATCTGTAGCACGTCCCATTCGTTCACTTGACGATCCGCGAGCCATACGCAATCCTGTCTGACGGCCGATATTCGCTGGGAGGGGTTATAGTGCTGCAACGAGAAATATCGCGGCGGATGTGTTTTCTAAATCGGTGAGCCGTGTTGTACGCCCTCGCACCTTGCTCACTCCCTCGCGAGCGAGAGAAAATACTCGCTCTCTACGACCCTGCGCAGCCCTGCCGCTTCCGTGACAACCGTGGCCTCACAAGCGATCGGAAATCCTCCGGCTGGCCCGGTTTGCAACCTAGCTACGAACGTGGGCCTGTCACCCACGTTCATGACTCCAACATCACAGGTAGTTCGCTGCCTGCGGCTACGACCTACCCCTGTCTCTCGCCTCACCCTCGCTTCGCCCACGGCGTCCGACGTACTCTAAACGACCACGTACGACCCAACCGCCTGTGTTTATAGCTCGACCACCGCCGCCCTTCTCGCACTTTTATGACCGAGCGTACACCCGCTCGACTAACGATTCGACCCTCGTGGCCGTCGGTTTTACAGCTGAACGGCCACGCAGCACCGCGGCCTGCAGTTACGACTCAGCATCCCACCTCGCGCCTCGCCCATACCTCTCCGACCGAGACGAACACTCTCGCACGCCCAGTGTACGGTATTACAATCGCCGCCACCCACTTCCCGCTGCTCCATGACTCACCCCGTCTACCGCTCCCACAACAGGGAGTAATCGTCCCCGCGACAACGGTGAGTCACAAACGTCCGTCAATCGTTCCGTACGTGCTAAGCAACGAGGCTCGTATTGCGCCGTACATATCTCATGTTCCGATGACTTTACCCTGTCCTCCCCGTTCACAGCGTGACGGCGCCGCCTTGCCAGTTCCCGTCGACTGTGAGAGCACCTCCGATTACTACGGCTACAGCTATGTTCGAGCACAATGTGTACATAGTACTGCATCAATAGATATAGCGTCGCACTCAAAACCCAAGCGGTTTGGTTACTTTTTTGGCAGTTTTAGCCGGGTAATATCAACCTTTCTTTTTTGTGTCTATCACACTCGGTAATTCAAGTAGTGACATTTGCATGGTATATTTCTCGTGATTACACTTGTGTGATTACCCCGGTAAATGAAGTGAAATTTGGGTTAATTTAGCCATTAACCACCCCCCTGGTATAATTTCACCTCCGGTTTTTGCAGAGTGGGTGGGATGACAAATCATATTAGACCCGCTAGCGACTATATACAACGGTTCGATGGGCAGTTTTCAGAGACCGATCCAAACCGACTGGATCCCAGTGGTCAACTCTGCTGAGTGCGGTGTGGAGCGGATCGGCTGTATGCAGTCGGTCACATGACCGTCTCCAGTGTGATCAGCCGCCGGACGCAGTCTCTTGGAAATTCAGCTGCTTGCAGTGCCAAATCCCCCAGCCGTGTACGACGCTTCGAGCTGGGCCATTCCCCCGGTGGGACAACCGGTTCAGAGAGAACGGCGGGCATGGGGTGCTGAAAGTGAGAAAAGAATAGTGATTCGGGTGAGTCTGTCATCGCTTACAGTCGTTTGCAAAAGTCATGGCGCCGGCTAAGCGCCGCTTTTTTTTGGCCTCGGCGGCCAAAACTTTTTTGAG
>WSLM01000558.1:0-14866 GCA_019677335.1 Ceratobasidium sp. UAMH 11750 | reverse complement strand
TCACTATCGGGAGACTGGCAAGATCGTGACTGATCCCAAAGAGGTAGAGAAAAATATTCACGGGGGCCAGTTCTATTCACTACAAAAACATGATTTTCTAGTTTGCACGGACTAGATTCGGGTAGCAGGTAGCCCGGTAGCGCACCCCCGAGTTAGGTAGAACCCATAGGGTTCTAAGTAGCGCCCAGTAACCAACCTCTCCCCCTTAGGGAAGGAGCATATATGAGAAAAATGGGCCAAGCCCTGGGGAGCCTAGCAACATGGAGCACCACAAATGAACCAACCCGCATAGACTGCTGGGCCCAACTGGGTTCAGCACAAGCGGTTAGGAAGAATGAAATGTATTCTGACATCGAGGGTGTGCGGGCATACATCTCGAGCTCTGACAGAAAAGATACATGCAAAGGCAAGAAGGGAACACCAATCAAGGGTGAGGGAGAGTACGAACAAGGTGCGAAAAGCACAGGGGACCAAGGACCTATACACGGCAAGACACGGCGACAACACGAACATGGGTAATGTGACAAAAAAAGCCAAGGGCGAGCAGGGTGCGCGTGCAAGTCAAGGAAAAGGTTGTGGGACCAAGAAATGCGAAGATGGGAAGGTGTAGTATAAGGGGCGGGTCACCTGGCGGGTTCATCGTAGCCGCGTGGCGTGCCCATCTTGGGGCCAATAGGGTGAGCAACGGCGTTGAGTCCTGCGTGAAAGGCGGCCGAGGCTGGTGTTCTTGCGGAGGTTAGCAGCCAGAACAAGTCGGGTTCTCCACAAGCCAGTCCGGTTAGGGGGAAAAACCGAGGGCGGCACGAGGGCGAAACATCTTGAGAGTGGAGCGGGTGGGGGCAAGGGAATAGTACGTGTGTCAAGAACCGACGCGTGGCTTAGTCTCCCTTGAGGCTCGCACTGAGGCATCGGCGCGTGTCATGAGTCTTGAAGCTCTCGGACAACCGGCTAGCGGTTGGAGACAGGAACAGCATGTCCGTGACATTAATAAATTAAGAGAGGGTGGTCTACGGAGAAAAAATGTGAGCTCGGAAAAGCGGGTATCCAGGATGAAAAAAGACACACGTTATTGTTTTTTTGGGGTTTTTTTCTCTCCTTCGTCAATGTCCTGATGGAGGGTTCCTGGAGACATGATATTTTTATTAGTTATGGGTCAGAGAAACGAGAGAAAAACATAGGCTTACGGAGACGGTTAACCGACGCGCTGCACCGCGCCCAAAACCGCCCCCGATGCCCTAACAGGCACTGCTGCCCATACCGAGGACGCGCGCACCAGCGCGCACAACGTCACGCTGGAGAGTTCAACCGGAGCAGGGGCAGAGGGTTGGCGGTGGAGGTCGGGACTGGGTGATGTGGCCAATGAGGCACGTGCAATGGGTTGCCAGCTTAGTCAGCGGCTACGCTCGGCCTTATGTCTGTAACGCCGTGCTGACCCACCCGGCAATCCCGGGTAACGATAGAAAAGATATTATATATTGGGCATGGTATAAAAACATCCAAATATGTAGCAGGCAAGATAATAGCATGTGGGGCAGCGCTGTAAATATTCGTGAGTGTTGAATGAGCGAGTGCTGGAAGGGGCCAGCGCGACACATTCGCGCGAGGCCTCTTGCTCGACCCAAAGGATTGGTTGCGCGCAGTGCCAAGTGCACGCTCGCACTTGCCGGCCTCGAGACCACACATCCTGTACAATAATCGTATTAGTACCCATTCGGAAGATTATGAAAATTAGAAACGACTCACCTGGTCCACCCTTTGATAATCTTCCCAAGCATAGTTAGTCTTGCCGCAGTGAACCCTCGGGACGGGTACTCGTCAGAGGGGCACATGTATTCGCGCGGGGCGGCGAGACTTGGCCGTGCGCTAGGGCGCGGCTTCGGCCCCGGCCACCGGGGCGGTGTTGGTTTTGGCCGATCCCCCCGCGCCGACTGTGGCGGGGGGGGGGGGGGGGGGCCCGGGGGGGGGGGGGGGGGGGGGGGGGGGCCAGAAATATATTGGGCCCGACCGGGTTAGGGATATTGGGCGAGATGGACGGGTGGACGAGGAGATAGGCCGGCCCCAAAGACGGGCACGCTGCGGGGGCACTGATCTCGCTAGTGCCCAGGGAATGGACAAACGCCGCGAGCCTTGAACTCGCGTTAGGACCGCATGTCGAGGTAGCTCTCGACCCCACGCCAGCCGCCCTTGATGGCAGCGAGCCGGCTAGGACTGGGAATGGAATGAGTGTTGGTGGAGGGGAAGAGGACCAGCGAGCGCGCTCGCATTGGCGGTCCTGCGACGTTCGACGCGCTTCATTTTCTTGCGACACCTGCGAACAGGTCAGCACTCGGTTGAATCGATAACGGCCGACTTGCCTGTTGCACACGGTTCCGATGACCGAGGGCCCGCCAACGACGGGTGTAGGAGGGAGAGTCGGAAAGGTGTTGGGCCCGACCCGGTTCGGGACGTTGAGCGGGACGGGGGGGTGGGGACTGGTAGGACCGGTGCCAAAGACGGGCACGCTGGGGGGCGCGCCAACCTCGCCAGTGCCCAGGGTACGGACAAACGCCACGTGGGCCTCGCGCCGGGAGAGCATGTCGAGGCAGCTCTCGACCCCACGCCAGCCGGCCTTGATGGCAGCGAGGCAGGCCTCGGCCTGGACGAGGGCAGAGAGCGAGGCAAGGCGGGCCTCGGCGTGTGCGAACTGGGTGCACAGCTGGTCGACCCGGTCGCCGCGCTGGCTGAGCATGTTGGCGAGGACGGCTTGTTGGGACGGCCCTCCAGTGTACTCGAACTCCTGGGCGGGCGGAGCAGGGCGCAGATATGCCCGGGGGTCGTCGTACCGGGCGGTGCGCTCAAACGACGCATGGTGGTCGGGCGGCGGCGTGATGGGACCGGCGGGACTCGCGCCGTCGGGCAGCATGTGGGCGGCGCGACGGGGCCTGTCACCGTGCGCAGAGGCGGGATAGTGCTTGGTCGAAAAGTGGAGGGGCGGCGCACTCCCGGTGGGACGGCGCTGGTCGGTCGGCAGGCTCTCGGCGTGTGGGTGGGCGGGCAGGGCGACGGGGATGGGGGCGGTAGTCTTGAACATTCTGCCGAGTGTCGCTCCCTCTCACCGCTTGACAGTGCCGCCGGTATCTCGGTCTGAGCCTTGGGGAGCCCAAACACGCCGTACGTGACTGGTGTAGAGTACATTGCGATGCGGGTTGGCACCTGGCATAGGGCAGCGTCGAGATTGAGACGGGCAGAGAGCGGGGCAATGCGGGCCCAGTTTTTGAGCATGTTGGCGAGGATGGCCTGCTGCAACGGCAGGCGTCAACAACCGCCGCGCCCTAGCCTAAAAAGGCCCTAGTCACATGACTAGTGTTAAGCGCAGTAACCAATGGCACCCGACCGCGAGGTCTGACACGGTACAGTAGGGCTGAGTAGACAAATAAATGGATGTATTCGGATATTGAGCGTGAACGCGTATACATCGGAAACTAACACAGAACCGCACACGCAAAAGGCAGGAACGTCAAGAATGGAGTCGAGTACAAACAACAACGCATTTCACACCAAGTAAGAGGACGCGGTGGGGAAAGTAGTCGAGATCGTGCATTGCAGGGGCGTTGTAAAGGTGACTCGGAGGGAGCCACAGTACTTACCAGGCGCGAGAGGTGAAAACGGGACGTGGGTGGAAGAAACCATGGAGACCAGCAGCTTGCGTCGGCAAGCCGTGATCCCGAGATGATTGCCGCGCAAAGTCCGAATTGTTCATGTGATTAGCCAAACTGGCTCAAAATTGTTTAATCGGTATATGCATCTATTTTCATTGTGGTAGAAAAAGAGCGTGTATCAAAAAGCACAAGACAGGGGACGAGACGGGAACAAGGTATCATGCGCGTTTTCCAATGCAACTTTAGGACGCACCTATGCGCAAACGGGGGAACATGGAACAAAGAGTCAGAGGGCGCATAGAGGGCGCAACAGGCGGCGAGAAGCAAAGACACAAACAAAAGCGCAACCGAATAAACAAAAACGAGAAACAAAACAGCTAGGTATAGGTATATAGTCTATCGAAGTGAGAAAGGTTTAATCGGCCCAGCCTTTACCCTTGGAACGTCCGGTGACATAGCCGTGTTCATTGTATTCCACCGGCGGGGTTGGGGAGCGCGAGCGGGACGTATTAGGGGTCTGGGCGCCCAAAGTTGGGGTCCCGGCATGCGACTTGCCCTCGTCGGGCGCGCTCCTCTTGGCAGCCGCCTGTTTGAGGCTCGCCAGCCGTGCAGCCTGCATGAGGCGGGCGTCAAGTTCTTCGTAATCGACCGTACGTTCGATGGGTGTGCGCTCAGGTTCCGGCGTGTCTGGGCGTAGCTCCGAGAGCAGCGTGATGGCCTGGCCACCGCGGGGGCGGAGAAACGATGCGCCAGAATATTGCCTGGAACGGAACGGTAGGCGCGGAGTTAAATACTCAATGCGGCAACAAAAACAGTCGGAAACACTTACTCGGCATATACAAGCCACTCGTCCTGCAGATCAAAGAGACGCTCCCCCGCGATTGTTCAGAGGTTCTTCAAGCCAGCCAAGTGCACCTCGTACTTATCAAGCATGTGAGCGGCGCCGAGATCGCAGCTCTCCCACCAGCCGTTCGACCATTCTTCCAAGCAGAATTGCCACTGTAGGATCAGGTAAGCACCGGCATGAGCAAAAAAGAGACAAAGGCAAATGACTTACCAGAGCGAGAATGAATGCAACAATAGTAAGCGGCATGCCGGTGAAATAGTCGGGGAATTGAGCGCCAACCGAGCTGGGAGCATAAAACAGAGCAGCGGCAATGCAGCGTGCGATGTCCGGGTTTTCGTAGTGACCCTCACGACGTGGGGTGTAAGTCTAAGGGTAAATTAGTAAGCATACGCGACTACTTGATATGGACCATAAAACTCACTGTACAATGGAAGCTGTTCGGGTAGACCAAGTTGAAGATGTCGAGATTTCGTTGGATGTCCTCCTGGGACGCGATGCGGTGTTGGAGTTTGTGGATGTGCGCAACAATGGGACGGAGGCGGTCCTTGGCTTTGCCACGAAGGGTTGCAATGTAATTTACCATCTGGGAATTGTTAGTATGCATACGCATAAGAAGTGTGCATAGCGGGCGCACCACTTCAAGCTCGGCCTGCGTTGCTGCCTCATATGGCACCTTCGGGAGCAGAATCTTCCAGGTCTCATAGTGGATCTCCGCAGCCCATTCCATAAAGGTGAGGCGTGTCTGGTAGATCCCCTCAGCAAGAGCGAACGCAAAAAGATGTAGCTTGGCAACGACCAGCACATGGCGCTGGATGCCGGAAAAGTTGCGTGCAAGTGGCTTTTGTTTGCGTTTGCGGCAGCGGCGAGGAAGATTCGATCACTAGTTAGTAAGTATATAACATGTTCCAAGCGAGTGAGTTAATGAACTTACCGGATTTTGGCCCTTTGCAAAGGCTTCCAGCTGCACAAGCAACTCTTCATCGTCGGACAATAAGTCGCTGAGTGAGCGTTCGATCGGACCACTGCGGCCAGTACGCTCGTCCTGGTCCTGGCGCCGCCGGTTTCGGCGCCGAACACTCTCCAAGAGTGATTCCGAGTTTCCTTGGGCGATCTCGTCATTGAACGCGACCATGTCTGCGCAAGCCGCCGAGATTGGGTCGAGACGGCGATTCTCCTTCCGCGGTTGGCGGCGAGGAGCAGGAGGGTCGGCATGAGTGGCCGCTCCGATCAGTGAGCGGGTGGCGCGTGCACGAGATGACTCAGCTGTAGCGCGAGAACGAGACGGTCCAGCAGCGGGCTGTGAACGAGCGGCGTCCTGCGCAGCGCGTTCCTTCTCCAACCTGGCGCGTGTGCGCTCAATCTCGAGGAGGGTCGTCTGGGTCATTGTCGGGGAATTCGGTCGGGCAGGTGGTGCAGCCCTGGGGTCGGAAGGGAGGTGCGAGCGCGTCTTCCCATACGTCTTCTTCGTCTCGGTGGGAGCACTCAGTTCGCTCGGCTTGTCGTCCGGGGCGTGCCGAGATAGCTCGTCTATGGAACCGTCCGTGACACGCTGAAGCAATTTGGCTCGAAGACATGCTTGCGTGGGTCCACTCAAGGGAGCGAGGAGCATGGGCAGTTTGGGGACCGTCTTACCATGCGGAGATTGCGAACCAATGACCGATTGGGGGTGCGAAGGCTGGAGCTCGGGGACGGTCGTGGTGGTGGCTTCACGTGCGAGTGGTTGAGCAACAGGGGCAGCAGCAGGAGGGGCGCGAGGGCGAATGATGATCTCCTCGTCGGACTCCGGCTTGTTGTCCAAGTTCTCCGCTGGGTCTGGGCGGGGCCGTTTGCTTGCGTGTTCGTCAGGGGTATCAGATGGACGCTTTGTTGGCCGTGAGCCGGAACCAGCCGGCCCTGTTGTAGAGCGGTTACAATGGTGGTGTAAAAAGCAAAGAAATAAGCCTACCTGCCAAGGCAGGGTGGTCATGCTGCCAACCGCCTCCTACAGCGACGGGCTCAGGCAATAAGAACTCGATCTATGGTTAGATATGTTAGCAAGAGAACAAAAAGAAAGGAAAAATGTAAGCGAGGGATGAAATCCCTACCGTAGCGGCGCGCCTCGAAGCTGCCAAGGCAGGCATTTCATTGTTTTCGACGATTTGAAGGGCTTGTATAATGTGTTGTGTGGGCCAGCCATCGAATTTCCCGTCAGGGATTTTCTTTTTCGCGATTCGGAGGAGGGTTTCGTAGTCGACGGTTTCATAGACGTAAGTATATTGCGAGCCAGCTAAAGGACTTATAGGTCAGTAAACCGAGCATATGCAATTGGCATGGCCTACCCGGCGTTTTTCCCAAAACGAACTTGAGTTCTGCGGGGTCGACGTCGGTGGACCCTGGGGTTGGTGAACGGGTCAGGGAGCGGATGCGCTTGCGGGTAGTTTGCGACCTCCCACGGGGCCTGGGCGCTGGGGGCTTGGGCTTGGGTGCCGGGGGATCGGCCAAGGCGACGGACATCTTGCCTTTGCCCTTGCCCTTGCTGTGACCACGGGGTGCGGGTGTTTCGGCTTGGGTGTCATCGGTGTCGGTACACAAGTTGATGTCGTCGTGGCACAGGTCGGCGTCGTCGGCGTCAGTGTGGGTGTCGCCGATGTCGGTCCGTGCCTCTGTTTCGGTGCCGATAGATTTGGATTGGGATTTGCGGGTGCGTGAGGATGTGCGAGTACGCCCGCGTGCTCGCAAAGAGGCCGCGCGCTGCCATCCACGCAAGGACGATTCGCCGTGCTTGTGGCTTCGGTAACGGAGGGCAGCTGCCAGGGGTCAACGTCAGTGTAAAGGTATTGTTAAGAACATACTATAATAGTCCCCGTGCTCGGTCGACCGGCCCTTGCAGCGTTTGGAGACCCTCCTGGATGGAGAGCCCCGTGGAGAGCCCCATGGAGAGCCTCGTGGAGAGCCCCGCGGAGGGGTGTCGAGCAGCGCATGCCCAGGCCGTACTCCCTGTTAGTCAGTTAGCCACAGCGTACTGGATGCGCGACAGAGTGACTTACCGATGCAGTCGTAGGTTCAGGCGTTGGGGTGCGAGTCTTACCTTGTTTGTGGGCGATACGATCTCGGACGGTTTGGTAGACCCCGCGAGACATAAAAGAGGAAAAGCAGATGCAAAGAAACGATGAGAGGACGATGAAGGAGCAATGAGAGAACGATGTGAATGAAAGGAAAGGAGGGGTGAGTGGATGACGAGTCAGTGCAGCGCGACGGTCCTTAAATAAAGAAAGAGCCCAAGAGGCTCACCTAAGTCACTGGTCGACTTGTGAGCCTGAGTCCACAGCGTGACAAGTCGAGCATGCCAGTGTCTGCAGTCGGCACAGAGGCGCAAGGGTATTGTTTGTTGCATATCCAGGCACGGGATGATGAAAGTCGAGAAGCCGAGAAGCCGAGAAGACTACACAAACGGGAAGGTTAGCGTAACAGCGACAGACAAGATGAAAATCAGAGCGAGCAGAGCATCTTTCAGCCATGGCGCCACCGCAACCCCAGTATCGTGAGCGCTACTGCTAGAAGGTAGCACAATGCCATGGTTGCGTGGTCCGAATACAACCTGGCCAAGTGAAACGGGGGCAGGAGCAATATGTCAGTACACCAGGTAGAAACAGATACTCGGGTGCATTCTACACACATCAAATTCGGGTCCAATTCGTGCCGACACAGGAATGGAACACAGGAGCCAAGGTTGGAACAGTGGCCTGAATGGCCTTAACCGTGATATGCTAATGAGAGGCCCGAACATTTGACGTATCTGCTCGCCAGTCGTCCGGCCCAAATCGCAGTAGCTCGGTGTAGCCCGGCTTGAGATAACCCGGCATGGCCCGAGGCACGATAGTTCAGTGTGCCAGGTAAGCCTTGGTCTGTAACGTGAGGATTGTTGGAAGATGCAAAATGAAGGCGTAACGAGGTTGGGAGATGGTGGGGCAATTGCGGGAGCATAGATGTGAGCACAAACTGGGGGCGGGCCGAAGGTGCAACACATTGTGCAAACAGGCACAGGGTGTATGGCGAGATCGCAGGCAGATGGCGCGGTGGCGTATAGAGTCGCGATAACGGTTGAGAGGGAAAGAGGGCGACAGAAAATGTGGAGGTTGTGGCATGACTGAGGGCGCACATAGTGTGGTACACAGACTGTTGTGTAAGTCAGGCACAAGGACAAATGGGTAACCTGGAAGACGTACCTAATGATCCGAGGATGCTCGGATGACAATTTAGATGTGGGGTGGGCAAGACCTTGATGTGCGAAATTGATGTGGAGGGCGCCTGGTCGCAGCAGAGCCTCCATCGTTGAACTAGAGCTATGTGTTGGTATCTGCGCAGTATGTGGGTTCATCAAACATCGCGCGATATCAATCAAGGGGGCGAGCGCGCATACCTTGTAGGGAATGGCCAGTGAGGGGGATTCTATCTGCCGGATAGTGAATAGGGTTTGGGGTTGAGACCGAGAATATGAGGAAGCATCGGATAAAGACGCATGGAGTGGTGTCGGGCAGAAGCCCGGTACAAGTTTGAAAATAGTTGAGCAACAACAGAGGTTCTAGCAAGCTGCGAGGCGGCCGAGGCATCCAGAGCGATCAGACCAGAAGACCGAGCAGGCAATTCATGCGACCGCCAAAATATCTCAGGTGTGTAGGTGGTAGAGTGCCATCATCATTGGCGAAATGTCACCGGGGAACAATGCAGGTCAGGAACGTGGGCGCACAGGGAATAAAACTTACCTATTGCCGTGGCTACACCCCAGGCAGTTGCATCGAAGAGGGGTAGCAGGGTTTGAACAGGTCGAAGCTCAAAATACAGGACGCTAATTTGCCTCGGGAGCCGTGTAGCCGGTAGCGCACTTCTACTGTTGCCACCTGCGAACAAGATACATTGATGAAATCGTAAATTTTGATACGAAAAACTCACCAAATTACAAGACAGACTCAAATAGAACCAAATATTAGAAAAAAAATCTGATCCCAAGTATCAGTAATCGGGTCATACATGCGAGTTGGACAACGACTTACGATTCTCCCAAGTCGAGTTCACATTTGCCACCCCTCTGCACATATCCATATCCAATCCCCAATGCCTGATTACAAGGTCCTGCGACTGTGCGCTGCGCAGAACAAGTTGCGCTTCGCGGTCGACGTGCCAGTCGTACCTCCGACAACCGGGTCCACTTCGTCTACACAACAAACCGTGCGCCTCCAGCGCTGCGAGTACTGCTTCCATATTATTCTGCTCAAGTCGACGATGCAGTCCCATATCGCAGCCACACCTGCATGCCGGGCAGCCGAGCAGGCACAGCTTCAAACCCCTTGGCGTAGGAGGGAAGCGCGACGAAGGGAGAAAGAGGAGCTGGTGAAATTTGCCAAACTTCTTGCGAGCAAGTCTGCTCAGGCATCCCCAGAGCCAGAGCCGGAGCCGGAGCCAGAGTCAGACCAGCAAGCCGCGGAGGAGGAGCACGCCGCCAAACGCCGCAAGACAACCGAGGAAACAGCCCCAGACGAGGCCTCGACCTTGGCCGAGCAGTCGCCACTGACCTCTGGGCCACCCGTCATCCAAACACCGCCTGTTTCGGGCACATGCGTCAATCCGGAGCCGGCATCGTCCAGTGGATACGCACGCCACAAGGGCCACAAGGTGACGCTAGAAACCGTCCCGGATGGGGAGGCCCTGACGATCATCCAGCCGCCCAGATCGGCGCAACCAGGCCCCGCGAGGGTGCCCGGTGCCCAGATGCCACCTACATCAGGCGCGCGCGTCAATCTAGAGCACAGGCCATCTATGCAGACAGCAGATACCGTCCCGGACACGGCCTCAACCATGACCCAACCGCCTTTGGCCGTCCCACCAAGTCCCTCCGAATCGCCTAATACTGGGGTGGATTCCGGATCACACACGCGCATTCATCCCGAAGCTAGGCCAGCTGGCCGCACGCGCATGCAAGGGAGAAGGAGAAAGGTCCGCCGCCGCAAGAAGGGAACACTACGTCGATGGAAGGGATTATATGTGGAGGATTTCCCCGATCCGCTAGCGGGCGCTCCTATATCAGAGGACCGAGCTCCCGAATCGGATATGGATGCATATATGCAATCCTGCGGCACCTTGGCGAACCCCAGGTATTTCGAAAGAGCGGAGCTGTTGTTGACGACCAGAATGGCGGATGCTGGAAAAGACAAGCATTTAAAAAGCAGTTTGGTAAGTGTATCACTGGGACAGTATTAGAGAGTGCTTACCAGTAATGAACAGTATGAAGGGCAGACGCCCTGGCCGAACGTTGACAAGATGCATGAGGACGTGGACAAGTTGCGACACGGCCCGGATTTGCATCTGCACAAGGTTAACGTGTTCGACGGCCACCGGCCGAGAGTCCAATTTTTGGTCTCGCGCCACATCATCCAGACGTTGCGCCACATATTCGCGAACCCGGCTTTTAAAAATGTTTTCAGGACAGCACCGGAGAGGCATTGGTTATCGCCACGGAAAGACCAGCGAATGTTTGGCAATATATACTCGGCAAACTGGTGGTGGCGAGAACAGGTAAGTATTGCAGTCGATGGGTTAACCAAGGACTTACCGTGTGTGCAGGAAAAATTGAAGGGCAAGGGTAAAGTTACGATCACACCCCTAATCCTCGCAACCGACCAAACCACGCTATCGATTATGTGCGGCGGCCAAAAGGTGTATCCTGTATACATAACTGTCGGAAATATCAATAAATCTACTCGCCGCAAACCGTCAAAACGAGCAATGGTCCTACTGGGGTACTTACCCATTGACGCGTTCGAGGACGTGGAGAACGACAACGAGTGGCGGCGCCTGAAAGCAGATCTGGTCCACTGGTCGATGGAAAAGATGCTCGAGCCACTCAGGGAGGCGTCTGAGAACGGGATCGATATGTGGTGCCCCGACGGCCGTCTTCGTCGCGTGTATCCCAGGGTCGCAGCGTATATGGCCGACTGGCCGGAGCAGAATTTACAAGCCTGCACGTCGGAAGGTAGCTGTCCGATATGCACTGCAAAACACGGGGAGAGAGGGGAATGTGCCGAGGCGGACCTGCGCGATCGGGAGGAAACCCTGGATGCGTTACGGGGGTATTTCGCCTATCGCGACGTGGGTGAGCTGCGAGACCTCAGCTTGAAGCCAGTATGGCCATGGTGGGGGGACTTACCCAATGTTAACCTTGCCACTTGCTTCGCGCCGGATCTCCTACACCAGGTGTACCAGGGGGTTTTCAAGATGCATCTCGTGCGTTGGTTGAAGTACTTGGTCAGGGGAAAGGTGCTGGACGCGCGATTCGCAGCTATGCCGCAAGCCGAGGGGATGAGACACTTTTCAAAAGGGATTAGCGGCGTTCAACAGTGGACAGGAAACGAGAGCAAGAGGATGCTCAGCCAGATCTTACCCATCGTAATCGGCGACCTAAACCCGGAGGAAAGGCAGCTGGTACGGTCAATCGTCGACTTCATGTATTGGGCGCACGCATCGAGTATGACTGATAGCGACATCAACGAGCTGGAGCGCGACCTGAAGATGTTCCACGAGCCGAAGGGATTACTCGTAGCAAAAGGATTCTATCAAGACGAGGGCCGATTCAACCGTATCCCCAAACTACACATGCTCCAACATTACACTTACCTGATCCACGAGCTCGGTACCCCAGATGGATACAACACCGAGTTACCAGAATGGCACCATATCAAATATGCGAAAGTTCCTTGGCGTGCATCGAATAAAGTACAACCGTTACCACAAATGATAAAATATATTCAACGTCAAGAGGCGATACAGATTCATCGCGCTTACCTGGATCGGTACCTGGGGCTCGACGAGGAGGAAGAGGAGGAAGAGACCATGGAGGTTGTCGGAGCAGGTGAAGAGGCAATTGGCGATGGCGAGGCAGGTGAAGATGTCGTTCAGCCGGAGAGCGTGGATATTGCGGAGGAGAGGGGCGAAGGCGACGAGTGCAGTGAGGATGACGATGACGGTGAGGACGGCGAGGACGGCGAGGACGAGACTGTTGGCCCATTCCCACCAGAACCAATCACATACCCAAACCCTCGTCGCCACATGGCCGTCAACCCAACCAAACGCAATGTGGAGATCAAGGACGTCAGCAAGAATTACGGCGCTTCGGATTTAAGTTCGGCTATTACCAAGTTCATGACCAATCGGCTTGGTGTCGCGGAACACGATGTTCTCCTCTCTGAGCGCAACCGTGTTCATGTCTGGCACCGGCTTTATCTCCACCACCGTCCCCTGCCTTTTGCCCCGCTCAACAGCCCCCGGCGCGACGTGGTCCGCGCCAGCACGGCAGTGCCTCGCTCGAATGGCCGCGTGCGTAAGGAACCTGTCTGGGATGTCGCCTTGTATCTGGAAAAACCGAACTGCCTGCGTAAGTTCAATTGATCTGATTCGTCCCCATTCCTGATTCTTATTCGATTTCTAGGATCGCGCGACAGTGACGGTGAGGAAAAGCATGGACTTCAACGTGAGTTACTTTCTATATCACCCGTGCATCTCTTTGTTGGATACTAATCCTTAGTTCGTTCCCGACCAACTTAGGATATCGCGCTGGGCATGTACGGACGTTTTTTACACTCCCTGGTCACCTCCAGCACTACTATGCCGGCCAGCTCGCGTATCTTGAGGTTTTCGAGCCATTCGACGCATCGATCTCCCCTTTTGCGAAAATGTATTCCACAAAACCACAATTCGATCCCCGTAACCAACGCCGCACGCTCGTTGTCCCCGTCACAGATATTGTCATGGCCTGCCATTTGGTCCCCAAGTGGCATCTCCTTGACAAGGAAATTCAACTTATGGCACACACCGACGTCTTGTCCATCGGCCGAAACTTTTGGCTCAACCAATACTACAACCGCTACTTCTACCGGCTCGTGCAACACTGGTGGTGTCGGCGACCCACGCTAATGGACCGTCTCTGGCGGAATGTGCTTTGACCTTCTGTTCGTTGTTCCCTCTGATGGCCTGTCACCCTGCCTGCTCGCTCGTCCTGGTAAACATGTTTTGTTTTGTACCGCGCCTCCGGTGCCTGTGTGTCTGAATATATGTTCATTGTTTTCTTATTTTAATCGCACTTGCCCGGCGAGCCAGAACGGCGTTACGCATTTACCGCCGAGCAAAATTGCTGACTGAGCGATTCGCCAATGCACGTGTCTCACTGGCCACGTCACCTGGTCTCCCAGCCCTTTGCCCTCGCCCAGTTCGAACCTCTCCCAGCGCTTGCACACGAACAGTCTACCCCATGGCTTTTCACATGCCCACCCAGTCCGACGCCTACGCTGAGCAACATCAAAACGCTGTGCCCGCCCAAACATTTGGGCCGTTCCACGTTGGGGATCAGCAAGTTCACAACACTCCGTCCAACTTCTCCAACGGCCCCACCCAAACATTTGGGTTATTCCACGTCGGGGATCAGCAAGTTTACAACACTCCGTCCAACTTCTCCAATGGCCCGCTCGGCACTACCGACCCGCTATCAGGCATACTGAACCGCCTTACCCTGGACGATTTCACGCCCCAGGTACCAGCCCAGCCGCAGCAAGAGTTAGCGGTCAAGGAGGCCGAGCATGCTGACACACAGGACAACGAGTTTGGTTCCATTACTTTGTCCCCGGTATGTTAGTCCATTACGACTGCACATGGAATTAGGACTCAACTAACTTCCAAGCAGGTTGAAGTTCGTAAATATCGGCGCGGTCTTCAACGCTTCTTTAGGAAGTGCGTGCACCAGCCATATACGGTCGAGGGGCAAGCTGGATACCCGAACGGGCACTAAGATGGGAGCTTCGAGCAGTGAGGGCAAGAGCGGGTATGTTTGCACAAATTATTGAGTATTACCATCGTTAAATGTTGTTCCTTGAGTTTAGAAAATGTATGGAGTTGTTGGATGGGTCGGGAGGTCTCACGCGAGTACGCTTGTCTCACATATTTTGATGACTACTCTGTTTTCTGTAATGTACGCCTGTGACTGCCAGTCTGAATATATCTTCTTTCTGTTTTGACCTGGGCAACAGCCCTTTTTCTTTTTATTTTATGCCTCGTACCGTACACCTGTGTCTGCCCGTGAACATATCTTTTGTGTTTTTCTTACTCTTACGTGCGACGGAATTTGCCCCGCAAGCCAACGCGGTGTTAATGATGTCTTACTGCCGAGCTGAGTTGATGACTAAGCGACGCACTCACAGCACGTCCCGTTGGCCACGTCACTCGGCCTCAGCCTCCACCGCCAACCCCTCTGCCCCTGCATCACTCGAACCCCTCAGCGGGACCATCAGGAAAACCATGCAACCCAGCTATGGCATACTACAGTGACTACAAGTACTATGTAGTACTATATAATGGGGAC
>WSLM01000557.1:0-14883 GCA_019677335.1 Ceratobasidium sp. UAMH 11750 | reverse complement strand
GTCGAGTGCCTGCTCAGCAAAGTTGCCACTCTATTGGGCAATGAGGGGGACGCTACGCCGTTTACCGAGCTCACGGTGGATTCCGTCTCTCAGCTTTTGAAGCAAAAGGGATATCAGTCGCGTGGTTTGGAGGTCATGTACCATGGGCACACGGGAAAGAAGCTGCAGGCACAGGTCTACCTTGGTCCGACCTACTACCAGCGTCTCAAGCACATGGTTGACGACAAGATCCATTCTCGTGCTCGTGGCCCGGTGCAAATTTTGACTCGACAGCCCGTGGAGGGCCGCAGTCGAGACGGAGGACTCCGCTTCGGAGAAATGGAGGTAAGTGAACAGATCAGCTCGATCATTTCGTCCTCGTTTCTAACAGACTTACCATGTTATAGCGTGATTGTATGATATCGCATGGCATTGCTGGGTTCTTGAAGGAGCGATTGTTCGAAGCCAGTGATGCCTACAGGTTGCACGTTTGTGACATGTGAGTTTAATGCTCCACTTTGCTACAACATTTATATTTACTTTTACTCGCCTAGATGTGGCCTTACGGCAATCGCAAACCTCAAGAAACAAACATTTGAAGTCCGTTCTAAGCTGCTCATAGCATTCGCTTACTGACTTGTTTGTGTCCAGTGCCGAGCGTGTAAAAACAAGGTTGCAATTTCGCAGCTACATATCCCCTATGCGGCCAAGCTGTTAATTCAGGTACGTATTTTCTATGGAGTGACCTTACTGATGTGGGACCGAGGCTGACCAGTAATTGTAGGAGCTACAAAGTATGAATATTGCGGCACGTTTGTACTCCACTTCCACCGGGCGAGTTCGTTGATGTTTCCTTCCTATACATTCATTCTACATGTACTTCTGGTCCCTCGCTTTGTCACGCAGATGTCTCTGGAGCTACTGCAAAAGGTTTATTCATGATCCGGAAACGTATATATGCTACAGCCTGTTCTCGCTGTCCACCCACTCTTACACATCAACGCGAATGCGTTGTAATATCGGGATAATCCTATCCCACTCCTCCATAGACGATTTGTACATGTCGATTTGCCCATCGGCGAGGTTGCCTAGCATCTCTTTCAACTCTGCTCGTCGAGCGTGTTGAAAGATGGCATGCTCTTTGAGGGTTTCGTCGCTGAATGCATCGGAAACTTCGTTGGCGTTGGTGACCGCTTCCTCGAGCTATACCAAGCCTTCGTTTGTCAGCCGTGGACAAAAGAGGGGTAAGACACGCACCTCTGCAATCTTCTTATCCAGCTTGCCCATCCTCTCTACCCGACTGCGATCGTCATCCGCTCCCCTAAGCGCATCGACCTTTTCTCGAAGGAACTGGCCGAGCCCGGTTCTGCTCCCTGCTCTCCCACTGATTAGAGCTGCAAGCCGATCACGCTCGGCTGTCACCCCGGACAAATAGTCCGAAAGTTCTTCGAAATCGAGTTGCTTTTGATCCCGAAGACGCAGAACGGCGCGCTGAGTTTGGGCATATTGATGAAGAGAGTAGAGATGCGAGAGGAAAGGATCGGTGGTAGAATGAGCCTGTATTATCGGGGTCAGATGACAAGCCAAGTAAATTAAGGGGTCTAGAGTACGTACGTTATGTTTAATAATCGTAGAAAATTCGAGCAGTGTATTCGAGAAATGGTTTAGCGGGTCTGTGATTCCAGACTCGAGGAACCCAAGCCCTTGGACGGCCACAGCGAGGTCGTGGTAGTCAGCTGCCATATCTACAAAAGAACGTCAGATTTTACTCAAAACTAACACATTTCAGACCACGCGGATTCGAGGCTGTTCGATCTACGACCGGGCACCACGCCGAGAAGGACCGCAAAGCCAAAAACAAAAAGAACCGCAAGAGCTCACCAATCATGCGTGACCTGCTTCGCCCCCACAGTCGTTCTTGGATCGTCAATGCCTCGATGAATCGATCACCCGAGTCGCGCATGTCGACGAACCGGTCGTCTGGTTTGCGCACGCGAGCAAAGGCGTTGAGGAGCGTGTCGGACACTGCATCGAGGAGCTTTGCTGGGGACGTCGGAGAACGGTTTTGATCGTCGGGATGGGGTGGATGGGCAAGGTGGGTATGCATTTGAACGTTCTATTGCAAATATGAGTGGGTGCAACGAACGAAACAATTGGCAAGTTAGGGGAACCGTGGAGATAGATAGGAGTGCGAAAGTTGGGCGTAGAGAGATACACCACAGGGGTGAGAGAAGGGCAAAAGTCAATTTAATCAAGGGGACATGTCGAACGTATAATTCTAATAGTCAAAACTTACCCATTCGGTGGATTCAAAGAACGCGCGAACGAGCGTGCTACGCTGGAGGGTAGGATGCCGAGCCAAGCGTACCAAAAAGCGATGTAGACTGCGGGGTGCATAAGACATATAAGAGCTCAATGTAGCTATTGACTTACTCAAACCGTCGTTTCTCGACAAACTCCGGGCCAAATCGATCCCCAGTTATGTATTCTAATAATTCCCATATACAGTTCCATGAAGTCTCGGTCAACGAAATAGCCAAGAGCACGAGAGAATGACACTAACCCATGCGATGCTTGTCCGGCAGGGGTGGAACAACGCAAGCTGGAAAGTCTCTGGCGAGATGTTCCCGAAGAAAAACGAAGTCTTGGAACCTTCGACGAGCAGTAGGATTCGTTTGTGTGAATGTTGGCAGGTTGGTCTACTGGAATGTAAGCTGATAACAATACGGTAAAAGGAAAAAGCTCACCCGAGCTTCGACAAGGTAAGATATATAAACGTCCTTCGTTCCATCAAGCTCCTTGACTGGGTCTTTGACCTGGACAAGCAAATAGCCGCCCCACTTGGGCGTACTCGCGTCTGCATCGCCCGCCGAGTCCAGACTTTGCCTATATCCGGGACCACTGGATGAAACTGGCGCGGGTGCTGGTGGTGACACTGGGGCGGCTGATGGCTGAAAGTTTGGGTCGTATGGATCGCGAACTGGCTCGGTCGAGCCTGGCGTCTCCCAAGTGACACTGTCGAATACGTCTTCATCCATGCCGAGCTAGTGAAGGGATGTTCAGCTATCTACCATTAAATCAGCACCTTTGAACATAAATGTGGGAGGTTTATTTAAGGTTAGCTTGCCTGTAGCGGTGGTTGTGGCGGCCAAGACTGCCTTGAGGCTCGGAGTATGACGCATTTGCCGCTGGGCGCTTGTCGTGGCCTCTTCATGACCACGACCCCAAAATCTGCTGTTCTCGCACTATACCGTGCATCGTTGCGTGAATCCCAGAAGCTGTTTGACCCACTGGTACGGTATGTTTGACCTGTTCACCAGTTCTATATTGCTTTGACGCCTAAATCCCAGATATGCTTTTGTCAACCACATCCGAAATCGGTTCAGGAGGAACATCCGGATTACAGACGAGCAACTACGCTACAAAAAAATAAAGACAGCCAAATCGGTGAGCAAGCTTATCATTCCATTTCAAACCTGGCGAGTGTAACTCTTACATACACCCAGAGACTTGATCATCTGCGTGCCGCCAATGCTGGAGCCAAACAAGGTGTAGCCTGGGCACTTCGTTTTGCCTATGGCGCCTCCGGCCCCCTTCGACAACAAAGCTTGTACGTCATCGTGTCGCCATACCCCTGCCTATATATTAAGCATTTAACAGGAAAGTCTTCAAAGATCTCAGTGGCCCGCACGACCAGACCAAACAAGCACGACCTCCACCCTTCCACCCCGCCCTCCACGCACTTCTCTCCGCTCAACAAGCCCGGACCAAACCCAACAGCAGAACTCAGCCGAACGGGCCGGTTGAATTATCCTCACTCTTGGAACAACGAGGCTGGCTCGGGAAGTTGCCCGAACGGAGGGAGAAGAACCTATGGTGGAGGTGGTGGCGCGCAGAGACAACCAAGATCCAAGTACCCGCTGAGATCGAGGTGATTGAAGATAAAGCTGGTGCGAATCCTGGTCTTCCTACTGAGCAAACTGAAGTATTATCGAGCCCCCCTGGAATATTAGGCACAACTGGATCGGGATCAACGAATTCGGTGGCTGCCGCTCAGCGATATGGCTTGCCCATGCTAAAAAATCAAGGCGCTGGACTTGGCTACCTTGTCGAACATTTTATTAACAACCGCGCTCTTCCAAACCCGCCAAGGCGATCTTCTGGACGCACCCTGAAGTCCCCGGTTGTGATCCCCACTACGGCTGCTTCGGCTGCTTCTCCACACAGCCGTTTTTACCGCCGGCGGTATCGTGATGTGCTCAACAAGATGCCGTTTCTGTCATTCAAACCCACTCTGGTCTCACCTCATACAGCCAACTCAACTTCCGAAACGCAGCAACCTGATACGCAAGCCACACCAAACGTCATCCCTGGGAAATACTCTGTGCGGATCTCCCCCCTTGCGGCTACTAGAGGGAACCCTCGTAACCGCGTGACTTATGCTGTGATGAGCGAGGAGGACCACCAGTGGGTTCAGCGAGCACAGGAGGCGTCTGGACAAGTGAATTCAAAACGCAAAAATGCTTGACCGGGATTTCGCGGCAGAGTTCTGCCCGTTATAGTGAGTCATCCGACAGATCGAAGTGACGTTTACTGAAACCAAAAATATAGCTCTATTATCCATTGTATTACTGTTATGTCCAACTATACCACCGCATATCTACACTAAATCTATAATTCATCAATTGGTTGCTGTCCACCTATGCACCCATACTATGGAAGTCCCTCGGGCCTGGCCTCCAAGTCACTTTTCCCAGTCTCGGCGTGCTAGTGCGCCTACAACCCAGCCACGCCTTTGCATATGCCTCTTGCCTCTCTGGAGCATCGGCAGGCTGGGCAACGAATCCTTCGCGCATTGGTGGGACAGCAAGCTCTTCATCGTCATCAAAGGAGGCCAGAGTGTAGATCACGGGTGGATATTTCGAGAGTTGTTCGGTTGGTCGGGACGCTCGTGCGACGACCGTGATTGACTCGAGTCGAGGCAAGCTGGGTAGCCTTTCGGGTATAGGGGTTTTACCCAGTTCGTACCCCTATGTACGGTGAGCGATGTTTGCATTAGTGTAACCGGAGGAAACTCACCTCGATGGTCAAGTGTACCACATCTGGCAAATACGTCCCAGCCAGTGTAATTACATCCTCAATCAACGTCTTCGACACGTACGCAAACTCAATTATCCTACATCCTATCCGCTTTTCTCCACTGAGTTCGTCCCTCAGCGTCTCGCCGTTCCCAGCCAAGGCCTCGTGGATCCCCGCAAGCTCTTCGTCCGCGCTACCATATCCCCAGCTCCACACTCTCGCTTTCTCCAACGCGTTCGCACATGACCCCATGCTCTGTAACATGCTCGCCGGCCCCGCAAAGCTCTTTGCAGCTGGCAAAAGTCCAGGCGCAAACGACTTCAAGACCCTTGCACCTCGGGGAGAAGACGGGTCCAGCAAATCCAACCACGAGCGGTTTTCAAACTGCCTGATGCCAATACATCCTTCCTCCGCATCTGGCCTATGCCTGGCTAAAAATCGTTCGAGCGCGTCCGCATCCTCGACACCGTCTAACCGGAACGTCTGCAAATACTTGTGGGTGCCCGCCCAGTCGAGGGTCCAAGTTGGGTGCGTGTGACGGTATAAAAATCCCCAAGCGAGATCGAGCGTAGTGAGGTGCGGCAGGGCGGTAATAGCTCGCGCGAGCAATCTGAAAAACGATGCTGTCGGACGGGGCGTGTAATCTTTGACTCCTGGATGCGGTTTGGGTGGGAGAGGCGAATGTTCGATGTGTAGAGCACGCGGACGGAACGTAAGACTTTGGGTGTGGTTGCCAACGGTCGAAGTTCGGGCGTGGAGAGTGATAGTGCGGCAGAATCGGACAGTCTGGTCCAGGGAGAGAAGCTTGACGGTAGTGTAAAGTGCGCGAGTGGCCTCGTAATTGACGTGGGAATTGGTGCGGGCGAGAGCTACCAGGGAGGCTAGATCGTCGACATGGGAGAAAATGTCGGAGATGACTTCTTGTGGGACACTCGTGAGTTTGGCGGTCATAGTTGTAGAACCGAATGTGAGGAGTTGGGAGTAGCTGGCTCTGGGAGGTCCCAGGAAAAAGCAAGAGGGGCACGGAGGATATAGGGATATGGGAGTCAAGTTGCGCTGGCACTTTTTTCATTATGAAGGCTAGCGCATGAGCTGAGATGAGACTGGCAAGGTCCTTACCGGGTCCGCGTCCTTGCCATGTGAATTCCGGGTATTTGACACGTCGCTGATCGACAAGAGAAGGCTGAAAAGTGTTGCATATACAGCCAATTAGAGTGATGTTGGGGCAAATAGATAAAGCGCCAAAAAATATAATTCTTAATATTATCAATCCTGAGGCTCATGCGTCTGCTTTACGTCTATAGTACGTTCAAACCCCTTTGCAGCTGCAAAACCGTTGAAACGTCCCACGCTTCGGGGACCAGTTTCGATGAAATAGTGAAATGGGCCGCCCCTTGAACAAAAATCATTGGAAATAGGATGCACACAAGCGGACAACCAAAGAGCACAACGCGGACAGGCTGCGTTTTGGGGATGAACGAGGCGGATATATGATTTACGGATTTAACAGTGCATGGGCTTTAGAGTTATTATACTTCATTCATTTACAGATGCACTTATATGACTGCCATGCATTCATTAATACTTCGATTACTTCGCGAACTGTGAGGCCTGAAAGGAATAGTGAGTTGGACGCAATGCAATGCATATATCCCGACTTACCAAGCTCATCAAGCTGCCGAGCCCTCCGCTGTTGCCGCCTCCAGTAGTAGTAGCACCGCCCATCTTGGACTAACACACATGTCACCGAGTTAGTACATTGGTTATAGTTCTGACAGAAGAGACACATTACCTGCACTAATAACTTCATGATAGTCATAGCAGCACCATTGACGGCATCTTGCTTCTGTCCACTCGAGCTTCCTTGGGAGTCAAAAAGCTTGCTAGCTTCGGCCATAGCCAGAGCAATGAGCTGGGATTGAGTGTTTCCACTCCCGCCAGAAGCACCTCCAGACGTAAACTGCTTCAGGACCTGAACGATCAAACCTTAGCCATCCGAACACTAGTGGTCATCTCCTAGCAAAAGCTCTTCCCTTACCTGCATGGCAGCTGCGGATCCCAGCGAGCCAGCATCGAGACTGCTGGCATTACCCTTCTGGTACGCCTCGGCGTGGGCGACTTGCACGTTTTCTTCATCGATGGGCTGTGTATGCTGAGACTACATGAGATGGAACAATCGGTTCATCAATCTCATCCTCGCGTGTTTAGAAATCATCACACCTGATTGTGTTTGACGTATCCCATAGCACTACCAAATAACGAAGGGTCACCGGAGCCTCCAGCCTGCTGCTGTGCATTCTGGACAACAATGTCATGGTCGACTGGATGCACCATTAGTGAATCAAGGCTGCGTGTCGCTCTTGAATCGCCTACGATCTGGTCCAGGATGAGAACCGTATCCCCCACCACCGCTGGGCTGATTGTGCCCGTATTGGCCTTCCCCTTGATTCTCTGAGGGTCAAACTAAATAATACCCAAAGCTAATAGATAAAATGGCTTACCCCCGTAGTCCCCTTGGCCATATACACTTCCTTGGCTGGATTGACCATAACCTTGGCCGCCTTGACCTTGATTACTTTGATTATAGCCTCCCTGCCCTCCTAGAAAGCATGATAAATCATTTAATATAAATATATCAACCACAATTCGCTTACCACCGTAACCTCCCTGGCCGCCCTGTCCATATCCGCCTTGCCCACCTTGCCCCCTTTGGCCGTAGCCCCCCTGGCCGCCTTGCCCATGGCCTTCAACGAGAGGTTAGTAAGTATCGATTCATTATCAGTCATACGATTGCATACCTTGGCCACCTTGTTGCCCCTGCTGAGACGTCTCATAGGCCTCGTATCCTTTCTTCGCAAGGTTGATAAAGTTGTCCTATGTGATGCTCGGATGAGTGCAAAGTAGAATCAGAGGTTGAGTGGTTACAAACCATGTCGAGCTGTCGAGGATGAGATGAAGATGAAGATCCTTGCCGTGGTCTGGGTGGCTTTATATAGCTGTAGCGGCAGCTACGTTACCAGCACGTGATCACTGATCTTCATCGCATACATCCACAGCCATGATGCACACCGGAGTTGCTTGTGCCGTACGTACTGCGGACCTTGTACCTATTCTCGATGCGCGCGGTCTTCCGAGGCGTTCATTCGATATTCAAAGGGGAGGCGAAAGTTGGACGAATATGACTTTCCATTGGGCGAGAGGTGAAAGGTATCATGGCAGTTTGATTACGTTGGTAGTGTACAAATGGCTTACAGACGAACGAATATGAAAAATAAGATAAAGGAACGGGTTCAGTTCTCGGTTGCGCGCGATCTTCGGCTCTCGGCCGCAATATCCAGTCCCGGCGGGGTCATCCTTCCGACTTTAGAAGAGGCAATCGACGCGTTATCCGATGTTATTGCCTTTTCCAAGTCATCCGCAGACACCCGCCCAGCGGCCGCCGGTCTGGCGTAACCCCTGGCGACCTCTTCCGGGCGGGAGTATGTAGTATGAGCAGTGACCGGTGTAGACGCGCAGCAGTCTGCTGGTGGGATGCGTGCCTTGCCGAGAGCTATCGATGTCTTGGGCAGCCTCCGCTGACCTCTCTCGTAGGGATTGATGGGGTACTTCCTTGGTAGGGGTGTCGTCCATAGGTTGACAGGGGTAGTGGGACGATTGGCCAATGTAGCTCTATGGCACAAACGGAACAACAGGTGCCAAGATAAGTGGAGTGTAACTGAAGAAAAACATAGGTTAGCTTGGAGACTCGGGTAGCAATGAGTGCGGCTTACGGGCTGTGAGAGCAATTACTGATGAGGCGAGTACTGCCTTGCAATTTGAGCATAAAGCGCCCATCGACCATGTCTCGGACGGGGCCAAATCGTTTGTGCGACAGAGGGCAGAAGGGGAAGCAACGCTGGCTGTGATGATAGTTGAAACTAAGATGATGTCCAAATGGTGTCAACATGCGTAATAGATATACGGTTTATGTTTTTACCTAGCTGTATGCACCATGCCACGCCAACCCAAGCGAATTCCATGTAAGCCGGGAGTGGAATGTCGAAGTGCCAGTCGACAATCAAACTCATAACTATGATGATAAAGGCTACGCTGGAGTTCAAGGCGATAATAGGTACCGTGTAATGGGAGATTCCTAGAAAGTGTCAGCCTATCTGAAGGCCTTAGTAAGGTAACTGAACATACTGGAGTATGTATCATCGAGAGTTGGTGTTGACGCCAGAGACTTGCCGGATATAGGCCCAAGGAACGATGAGGACGCCCACATGGCTCCGATTAAGGTGGTTATGGTCGCAATTCCTGCAGCGAGATGGTCAATTTGTGTCCGGGAGGTGATTAAATCTCATAGACTTACCCATAACTAGATGACGAAACCCGGTTCGGTCGAGGTGAGAGCTGGACATGGTTTCAAGACCTTGTTGAATGCTATTTCTGGTGTAGAGAACGTGGTTTTGACAGAAAACTATGAGAAGTGAAGCGCCACTAGTGCACCCTCCGAGTTGACGAGACCACGAAGGGGGAAGAACAATAGCGACCCCTAATCCCGAGCCAGCCCCCCAGCTTATATGCAACATCCACGTATGGAACCGCCAATTCGCCGGACATGTGAAGTGTGCAGGGCAACCGGGACACTCTCCCAGCCTTCGGCGTTTGTGACCAAGATCCCCACGAGACAAAGGTGGGCTGCAAAAGGTGATTGTGTATCCATGTTTGGTAGTGACAGTTCACAAGGGAAGCGTTCCTGGAGTCGAGGTACAGGTGCCGGTTTTGGAATGTGCGTGCCACCCATTAGGACGATGGCGGATCTGATCAGCGGATAGGCGAATCATTGAAGCGGTACGTGGCGAATCTCAGGTGGCTCGGGATGGGTGAAGACTCATTTTAGAGGGTTCCATTAAGGAGTCATTGAAAATGTTATTTGTGATTTCAAGCCTTGCATGAGAGCCTGAGGAAATTTTCTGAAATTTCTCTTGAACGAGACTGTCATACTCCCTGTGTTCTCGGAAACAAAGATCCCTATGGCGGTGAGTCGCGGATGCCGTTTTGCCATAGCGATCTGGGCAGCGACACTCCCTTGTGGAACATAGCTCTCATAAAGAAACGTGGTTAGCTTTTATACTTTTTTGAGTTTGACTTTTTTCGGCCTTAAATTGGCGGGTGGTGACTCGCACTCAGGGGGGTGGTCGGGTAGCGCCAAGCGCTAATGTGGCCACAGCCACGCGGCCGGACACGTCTCTTCCCCTTCAACGGTGAAAATGGACAGTGATTCGCTTTTTCATCTTAAATCTCAGTTTCACTTGGGAGCCTATAGTGCACTGACGACAAACACCCTTCCCGAAGAGAGTTCTCCCGACTATCTCCAGACTTTATTGTACACTGCTCGTTCACATATTGCGCTTGGGGATCCTGCGACTGCTCTTGCAATTTTGCCAGAGGATGACTCTGAGCCTAGCATCAAGGCAGTTCGCGCCTTTGCCCACTATATTCAAGGACAAGACTCTGCTTCTGCTCTAGAGGAACTTCGAGATGCTAGTTTGGAGGTTGAGGGGGAGGAGGGGCCCTTGAACGGACTTGTGCGGGGCGTGGCAGCAACTGCATTCTTGCGCGAAGGCGAAGCCGAGGAGGCGCTTACTACCCTTGGAGCTGGGACCGGGGCTAGGGACGTAGAGTGGTGAGTAGTAGAGCCGTCGGTTACTTAATTTGTGTAACAACTCATGACCCAGTCTAGCGCTGCCTTGACCGTCCAGACATACATCTCCATCAACAGGTTAGACCTTGCGAAAAAGGAGTATGAGGCTGCCAAAAAGCACGCTGATGATTCGCTATTGATTCAATTGATCGAGGCTGCCCTTGGTTTGGCAACAGTAAGCGACCCGACATGCCTCTACTATGTTGTACTTATCTAGATCGTGTTTTAGGGAGGCCCTGGCGCGACTCAGGCATCGTATATCTACACCGAACAATCTTTACTGTTGTCCTCCTCTTCAAACCCGGCTATCATTGCCGCCAAAGGGGTTGCACACCTCGTGCGAGGGCAACTACCCGAAGCTGATGCCGATTTTATCGAAGCTGAACGCGTTGGCAAGAGTGCTGATGCATCGGTTGGACGTGTGGTTGTAGCGGAACTCAACGGGAAACCTGGAGCTGGAGAAGAGCTTTTCAAGTGGGTGTAATTGTTTGCCCTACGATGTTCTTATGTCTTATTTGGCCCTCTCAGAACTTTGCAGCAGCAATACCCGACTCACCCCTACGTGAAGGATGTTGTCGCAAAATCCCAGTTGTTCGATGAAGTCGCCGCCAAGTTCACGGTGTCCAGCGCGGCTTAGGGCGTTCTGCTCGAAAAAACATACACAGGGCGTTTACAATGTTATCGAGTGACATCCACCACTGTAATAGGCGGGTTTCGCTTTGTCCAAGAGAAAGGTTAGAATCCAGTGGGCATGCTTTGGTTAACGACGTTGCCAAACATAAAAGCTCGCCATTTACACGCACAAAGGACACTTTGGATGTTCCGTATCATAGCGGACCAAGGTTGGGAAGCTTCTATTGCATTAGGTTTGGAGAGGTTCGTTTACCGGCAACCTCACTTTGTCGTGTGCCCTACAACTATCTCGGTCCAGCGCAGGATGAGAATAGGGACAAGGCAGCCCAGCATGGTACCTGCGTCCACACTGCATTTATTTTGAACGCTCCAGCTTGGCGTAAGTCTCTCTTTGTTTCTCTTGTTGCTCCCCAACAAAGCTATAGCGGCGCCCCGATATCGGCACAAGAAAATGCTGTCTATTCAAGCCTTTGGGGTAGTTGAATGTGCAGCCTTGATCATATCAGCTGCTTTCTCCCCAATCGCAAACGCAGCTGCGGCCTATGTTCCCCAAACCCAGATTAGCGAATTAATTATTATTCGAGCTCAGATTCCTACGCACCGTATGACCAGAAATAATATTTGGCATCACGCTACAATCGGCCACCCTCAATCCTTCCAGTCCATACACTCTCAGTCGCGCATCAACCACGGACCCAATCCGCGCGGTACTAGTCGGATGATAAGCAGTTTCAGCTCGTGTGCGGGCTTGTTGTGCAAGAGTTTCGTCGTCTGCGTCTACGAGTCCAGAATCTAGGCCGGGCGAGCGGTCCGTTTGGTCGATGATGCTACGCAGGGGTTCTACCTGAGAGAGGCGAAGCGCTAATCGCATCCCTCTAACAAGGGTGTCAAGGTCGCGTTGCGTGCTGAGATAGCTAGATATGTCGAATAACGGTGAGCATGGTTGAATTGAATGCGCCAAAGTTATACTCGCTTTGGGTCAATCACAGGCGGATCGAAGGGATCATTACTCCTTAGTGTGATCTTTCCTAGACTTGTGGGTCTACATACTCCGGTGAGAAGTGGGATTAAGAAAAAACCGGCAGTTTACTCACCTGAGGGGAATAACCCCAATACTCATGAAATCGCCATTAGCCACAAACTCTTTGCCGTGATTTTTATATCCGCTTGGCATTGCAACGAGCTCCAAGTCGGGTGCGTTGGGTCCAGAGGACGAGTCTGGGCTTGGAGCTGGGAGTCCAGGGAATAGTTTGAGGTCATCAGAGCGGATATAACACGCAGCTTCTGCGTACTGCGGATAATATGCGTGAATTAATTACCACTGGACGTGGAGTGTGGCTCACGTTGCTAGTCAGCGGCCCGGTCTTGAATAAGTGGTATTGAGCCATGGCCTTGGCACGCCTCGGCGTGTTGTAAAAGGGATCAGGCCCAACAGGGTTGAGATAGTTGATCGACTCTCCTGGGATCGTCTGGAACCGGATGGTGACCATGGTATGGTCCATGAGATGATCTCCGACTCCAGGCAAATCATGGACAACCGGAATGTGATGCTTATTTAGTTCTTCCGCCGGTCCCACGCCGGAATTCATGAGTACCGTAGCCGCCCCTGAAGCGGTCACACCCCTAGAAGCGGTCAGTGCCGAATTATGTCCTAAATACTGGGTATAACGACACAGAATTTGGAAGAGATATGCAGAATGGCCTTGCGAACGAGCCTGTATATTTTGTTTGCCTGTACCTAATATTGAGAGTCACAAAATAGGCTAACAGTGACTTTGATGACCAAAACTAGCCCTCGAAATTTAATTTCGATAAGCGCCCGCTCACTCGCCTGCACTCGAACACAACTCACCACTAACCATGACTTATATGCATTGAATCTTCAGCTTCTGTGCACTATCCGACCTGATCTTGTGCGCAAACCACCTTTGGAATCCACTATCTCCGTGACCTTCCGTCTTGCCTTCCCGTTCTCGGCACTCCCATTCATGTTTGCTCCCTCTCTTGCCACCGGTACTTCTGCATGTTGCTGAGTAGTTGCTAAGGTCAGTAAAAGGGTGATACATTTTGTATCTAACACTTACCTTTGCATTTTCTGGCTCGGAATAATTGGTTCCTACCTCGTCCCATTCGGCTCCCTGTCTGTGACCCCGCTCATTACACACCTGACCACAGGCTGCCACGCTTATCTCAGATAAGCGACGGCTATGTTTGCCACCCACTGGATGTTTTGGTTGGTGAGTACGATCCGGTTTATTTGTCGGACGTGGCTGTGACTTCCTGGATGCTTGTTCCGCCTCTAGTTGAGCAATCTCCTCGATATCGCCTTGTTTGTAGACTCGAGCTCGGCCAACTCGACCTCTCGGAGCTCGTTTCTTCTTGGTTGCATCCAGAGCAGCTCGTAAGTGTGTCACTTCCTCGTTAGCTATAACATTCCGTGCTTCTGACCCTCGGACAAACTCCATTGCCTTCAAAAGTGCATGCCGAAGCGTGTCCAGGGTAGCCGATGGGTCTTCTAGGACACCTGAGCAACGCTCAATCATGGCTCCATATGAGTTGGGGCCAAATGTCACGGTTTCGGGGAGGGGTGTTGCATCGACAGACAACCGAAAGCGCTCTCGAAATTCCTGCATCACAGTTGTACGCCATGGGTTTAAAGGTAAAATGCCGGTCGCTTCAAAAGCTGATAGTATATTCTTCTTTGTGAGTGCACGGGTGCGTGCAACAGCAAGGCATCTACAGCCGAGTAGGTGAGTCGTGATTTGTTGATTAGGCTATAACTTACTCATCAAACGTGTTTTTCGTGACTGGCTGATGCTCACGCACACGTTTATTTACTTCCTGTGCATATGCTCGCTGTAGTGGGCGGAATATTGCGACATCAAGTGGCTGGAGGAAATCCGTGGTGTGACTCGGGAGGCCAAGCACCAGAATGCGATTCCGGAACGCATAATCAAGAAAGCCGAATGAAAGGTGAGAATTGTGCCCATCTAATATGAGCAACCGCCAGCTGCCATCCTCACTATCACCAATTGGTTAGTGAATGTCAATACCCAATTCAGCCAAGCACGCACACTTTGTGCTTTGTTTCGTCATCAAATGCCTCAATCCAATCTTGTCCAAGCTCGTTATTTGTCCACCCTGTTGGCGAGCAGGCCCAGCGTGTCCCTGGGGGAAGATGACTACCCTCACTCCATTGTTTGAGGACATATTTGCCTTTCATTATAATGAAAGGTGGTAGGGCCGAGCCATCCCCACATATGCAGTCGATACTTGTAACGGTCTCCCGGTTTCCAGCTATGTTGTCATGACCCGTTTTCGGGCATGACTAACCCTCGGCATTAATTAAGCAATTAATGCATTTTATCCGAAGTCATTCTAAGGACTTTACCAGTCACATGACCTCGGCGCTTATGGCATCGCTTACGCAAGTGGGGGCTGCAACATCTCTCTCTAGGATTGCAGCCCCCAGCCCCCACTAATCACGTGACCTGGTCACATGACCC
>WSLM01000555.1:0-10216 GCA_019677335.1 Ceratobasidium sp. UAMH 11750 | reverse complement strand
ACGCGCACATACAGGTCAAGGCGGGCTCCCCTCTCCGTTTGAGCTCGCGGCGCGGTGGGGTGTGGACCATGTGTCGGCAGTACGCAAGTTTGTGGGGGACCATGAGCGGGAAGTCGTCAAGGAAGAAGCACGGGCAAGGCGTATGAGTGTATACCACCGGATGGATAGTGATCCGGCCCTGGATGCGCCTCAAACCGGAGGAGATGCGACGCCGAGGGACATTGATGAGGTTAGTTTGGAGCATGAGGATTTGGAAAAGATGGGCGGAGCCGAGGTACGTTTTTTTGGTAATTTTTTGGAGCTTCGGTAGGCTTATTGGTGTGGG
The DNA here is from genome assembly GCA_019677335.1 of Ceratobasidium sp. UAMH 11750. Lineage (NCBI taxonomy): Eukaryota > Fungi > Basidiomycota > Agaricomycetes > Cantharellales > Ceratobasidiaceae > Ceratobasidium > Ceratobasidium sp. UAMH 11750. The sequence continues at coordinate 9,891 of WSLM01000555.1, read as the reverse complement.
TTGGTGTAGTATAATGCGTTGGTGGTGTTGTCGTGGATTGTCGCGGGGGTGAGTTGATTGGATTGGTACTGGGTGTGTGACTAACTTTTCATTAGCATTACCTCCTCCACCATGTAATCGCGTTTGTCATCCTTGCGCCCTATTCTGCCAAGGTATCGCTCGTCAAGAACGTGATTGAAGAGCAGAATGAAAGTTCGGGACGAACACTAAATACTACATGGTAATTACACTCGATATCATCCTGGAATACCTAAACTGACACTACCTATAGGTTCGCACTCTTCACCGTTATTTCGGCTTACGCAAACGCTGGACTTACAGTGGTCGATACCAGTCTCATAGAGTGAGCCTAGTCGTGCTTTTCGTTACGTGATACTCAGTCAGGTGTCTCAGAATGTCCAATGCCTACCTCGTGATCTTCGTAATTATTTGGCTAATTCTCGTTGGAGCGACTGCCTTCCCATTGAGGTACGAGCAGTGTTACGTGGATCGAACCGTTACTGATTGAGCTTTCTAGTTTACGATTTTTTGTCTGGCTTGGGACGAAGATATTTAGGCGAGGTAGCACGCACAAGGGGTTGAAGTTTTTGTTGAAACACCCTCGTCGGTACGTAGATCTAGTTGGCCCCGTGTTATTATGCTAATCAAGCTCTGCAGCTGTTTCATGTATCTATTCCCGCCGCATCAGAGCTGGTATCTGCTCTTTACCTTGATTACGATCTTGTGCGTTCTGTTTGTTTCTCGCGATGACATAACTTATAGGACCCTTTGCGCAGCTTGATAGATTGGGTGGCATACCTCACTTTTAATATCGGGATGCCCGGGATTGAAGCTGTTCCTGTGGGTGTTCTGTTACGAGAGTAGGAATGCTCGACTTAAACCCTACCTAGACTGGTCCGCGCGTAGTCGGGGGATTGTTGCAGGCCGCTGGTCAACGTGCGGGTGGATTTACGACAATCAACTTGCAAGCCATCGCACCAGCGCTCCAGTGAGTTCTCTACGATTATACATCGGACATACGAGCACTAAACAAAACAAATAGGGTTGTTTACATTGCCACCATGTAAATAAACATCAACTATCCCATAAATGCGAGGCTAACACGACTTTGCAGGTTTGTACAAGTATATCCAATTGCGATGGCTGTGCGCACGTCCAACGTATACGAAGAAAGCGGCGTGGTGATCTACGAGCCGGAACAAGACGATGATGAGCCTACGAATCTCCCAGCTGGTCGCGGAGCGGGGTTTACTGCATATGTAGGGTGGCATCTGAAGCATCAGCTGGCACAAGGTGAGGAGTTCTCGACACGATATCAATCTGATTTGTCCTTACGAGAGACGTGGTACGCAGACTTGTTCTGGTTGATTGCGGCTCTGACAACCTTGTGCGCTTTCGAGGTAAGTGGTCCCCTTGATGCATAGGAGCGATTGCTCTTAATAATTCTACCCAGCGAGCCAGGGTTTTGGACCAGTCGACGGCGTATTTCAACATTTTTTCGCTGTTCTTTGAAGTCGTAAGCGCGTTTGCAAACGTTGGCTTTTCGCTGGGCGTATCCTCGGTGAGCCATCCCCATATCAAATCCGGGTTAGTCTGACCATGATTCTAGCAACCCTTCTCCCTATCCGGAGAGTTCCGCACAATCCCCAAGCTCGTAATTATTGGCTTGATGATACGAGGCAGACATCGTGGCCTGCCAATGGCCATTGACCGCGCTGTGAGCCCTGCCCTGCCTCATGCCCAGTGTCTTGCCGATGATTGTGAAACTGATCGATGCTTGGCGTGCTTAGGTGCAACTTCCCACTGAATACAAGACTACATCCACTGTGGTTAGCCCTTCGGGTGCTTCGTCGCGGCGTTCTACTGGTATTGCAATGTCGCGTCGGCCAACTGTTGGGACGTACACGCGGATGAGCATTAGACAACGTCAGCGTGCACAAGATCCTACCTTGTCCTCGGATGAGGACGACTGAGTTCTCGCACTCTGTGGCTCGGCTGGTTGTTAGACATTGTCCAGTCCGATCAGCCCATAGAAAGGAGGCGGCCACCCGAAACCCGTCATAGATGCCGATATATATAGATAGTGTTGGAGCTCTTTGCAAGTGAAGATTATTTTTGGCCATTTGGTTATCTCTATTCGCGTATCAACCTTATCTGGTTTGCCTGTTTTCTTTATTTGCTGTCGTCTCCTTTGAGTTTGTACTGTCTTGCATGGCTTTCGTTCGCATACTCTAGCATTCAATACCACTGCACTCGTTTCAAATGCATTCTTGATATCCATCTACAAGTAGGTGAAACTAGAATTACAAAGTTGTTCAAATGACCCAGATTTGTCAAGCAGCGTAACACTAGCGTTGTAGTAAGGTATATGCAGACTCTTGAAACATGTTGGTTAAAATTTGGGTTTGCGGCCAAATTTCTACCGATCATCCTCAACTTGGCAGGCCGGGGAGTTGCATGCCAAGAACACCATTGTGGGTATGTTCTCCATGTTTGGGCATTGAACCGCCACATTGCGGCTGTGTGGCTCGGTGATCAAGTTCCACACTCCCCCATCATAAGAGAGTGGCACTGCACGTCCAACAGGCACGCGGTGATCTGGCGCCGAATATGTTAGCCTCGTGGCCAGATAGCCGACCCGGGTGGCATATATATACCCTAGATGAATTGTTGATCTGGCCTCACTTTTCCCTTCTACTTCCACAACCTCGAAGCCCCACCCCTTCTACGCCTTTACGACTTCAAGAGATGATAGTAGCTGCTGCAACCGCCATTCTCCTGTCGGCACTCTCCTTGGTGTCTGCTGCTCCAGCACAAAAATCTTATGGATGCGATGTATCGGACGCTTTGCTTGACCTACCATCGACAAACATGTTGAATATTCCCACCGACGCAAAACCAAACTACATCACGCTAGGCGTGGGCACTCAGGTAAATTTTCCCTGGAACTTTCCGCGCCATAGGATCGAGGGTACTTATTTACCTATTATAGAACTATACCTGCACCTCGGCGGGGAATTACACTGCTGCCGGCGCCGTCGCGGTCCTCATCGATATCAGCTGCCTCTATGAATACGACACCAAGCTATTCGACGACATTCAAGACAAGGTGTACAACTTGATCCCCATGTATAGCCATCAAAGACCGAGCTGGCACAAGATCGAGGCGATGTTGAGATACTATCCGCATGTTCTCGGAGACCACTATTTTACGGAAAAGGACGGTGCTATCGCGCCCGTTTTTGACTTTCGAGCGAGGAGCAAAAAGGGCGACGAGAACGCTTTCACCATTGACAAACGAGTTGGGGTAAGTTATTCCGAGTCGTTCAATAGGCATCATGCTAACATTTATACTCTTAGGGAATCCCTTCGCCGGACGGCAAGAAGAACGTCGACTGGCTTCAACTCCAAAGCACCGCTGGTCAACTCGCCAAATACACCTTCCGAGTGGATACCAAAGGAGGAGTAGCTCCCAAGTCATGCAGTAAAGAGGGGCATACGATTACCGTTCCCTATACCACCAAGTACTGTAAGCCCACCAAAACATCCCTTGCCTTCGGTTGTCCAATCTCTGATTAGGGTTCTTCGAACAGGGTTCTACAACTAAACGTGCTCAACCTTATCGCTCGGTGGTTTCTGCCCGGCTCTTTCGAGGGTTAAGACATCCCTGAGCGAATCTGTTTGTGGACTATTTGGTTTCTTGAATTTGTTTTGGGCCTTTTGTTGTTCGATTACTTTGCTATTTATGTTGGTGCAATATACCGGGTGGCAAATGTATCCGTATTCTTCAGCGTAATAGAGAAAGGGCTCATGATCCTGCCCGCATCTGAGCTCAAGTTCGACGGTCGGAGAGATTCTGAATGATTTGTTTTTCAAGACATTGTTTACGAATATAACTATTAGGGCAACTCCCCATCACGGCGGCATATGCGTCCATACGCGTTCGTGAATTATCACACCCAAGGGCAGGTAACCCGACGGATTATCGTAGATATACTGTAGCACCGACACACCTCCCAATTGAAACGCTTCATCTATGACATACCCCAACCACGCCGATTTCGTGTATGCTATTGACCAAATGCTCCTCTGTCGCGTTCTTTCAAGAATCCCACTTCAGCGTGTTTCACTTTGGAGGATACACTTCGAAAACCGAGATTTCTTCGAGTATTGCCGATGACTTTTTCTCGGGTGATTGTGCTGCGTTGCCCGGCCTGGGCGCACAACACCCACCTGACGTGGTTTGCAAAAATACCAAATCTTCGCCATCTAGAGCTAGCGCAGCTAATAGTTAGGTTGTTGCCCCCAGCCTTGTCAGGTCCAGTAGGCCCGTTGGAAACGCTAGACGCTACTTTCACTTTGGTAGGTTTCGGCACAGGCTGGTCGACGCAGGGCAAGTAGCAAGGTGAGAACGTTCTATTTACGCCCATGAACATAATCCAATTTGTGTTTTCTTGTGATCCCTATGGCCGACTTTGCCTCGAGTTAACGCACCGCGGCCTCGTCATATATACGATCGACGTGACTGGATCTTCGCAGGCGAACCCAACGAGCAAATGTCTCTAATAGATAAGGGGTGCAATGGATGTATGTTCCTAATCCTAGAAAATGGACCAATAAATTGAATTAATTGATTCAGGTTTAGAGTGGGTATATGCGTCGTATGTTAAAACTTTGATAACATGTGGACCATCGAAAAGCATTGATTTTTGTGTGGATTCGGTGAAAGAAGGAAGATTTGACATGAGCCTGAGCTCAAGCTATGCACAGCTATGACATGAACACGATATACGAGGATATACGGGCTAGACTGGCAAAATAACGTCAACATGGAGAGCATGAGCAACACAGGGTCTGATGACTAAGATGGACCCTTGGACCCCTCTATGTTGACGCTCGCTTCAAATGCACGCACTTTAATTGCAAGTTTACAACACAAGCGATACCATACAGCGACATCCAGCCCAAGCAGAAACAAGGTTCATAGAAGCATGACCACGCCCATTGTCCTATTCTTTCCAATGATCGCTATCGCCTATATGCTGCGCCGCCTTCCGAGCTTTCAGAGCTACCGTCGCGCCGCGAAGGAACTGATGCGCCCATAGGGTTTCTCGATCCCGTTGCGACGGGGCCTATAGAAGTCTCTAGCGCAGTGTTCATGGAGGCTGAGGTGGGCGTGGCTGAAAAGTCCGAATACTGCGATGATACACCTGGTAAGTTGAGGTATGCTTGAAGAGCGGCGAGGTCTAGAGCATTGAGGGGGCGCAAAGGCAATAGTTCGTTGTCCGCATACGGATGGCCTTGGACAAATTGTGTGGAGGGATTCGGGGCCTATAGAATGGGACGACGGGATCTTGTGTAAGCTTCCAATACCAACATGATGAAATTTGAACCACAGGTCGGTCCGAATTGGGAACAAGCAGAAGCTTACCTCTTGCGTCGTTGGCGCCGTATAACTTGATAAGCTGGATATTCCTGAGAAATTAACATTGTATTACCATCGACTCAAGTTACTAGTATTCAACATAATATCTCACCTGAATTTGAGCTCGGTTCCGTCGATGAGGCGCCCCCTCTTGATATGTATGCAACAAGAGCATCGAGCTGAACACGCAATGCGTCACGCTCACGGCGCAGCCGCCCATTTTCAAGCTGTAGCTGGCGAACACACTGGTCTTCGGTTGGTTGAGGGGTGCTGGCACCGTGGACGTCTTGAGGTGGGGAGCTGAGACTTATTGACGGCGTAGAGCTAGAACTTGACAGCAGTTGCGTCCTGAGTGAACTTGGATCAAGGAGTGGGTGGGATTCTCGATTAGGGGCAACAGAGAGGGCATCTACTAGGGCTTGCAAACGTTTAACGTTTGCTTCCAACTAGACCGAATTTGGATTGACAAATTAGCAAAACATAGTCTTGTGACCGGTGAACTCAGCTGGAAATAAACTCTGAAAATGCTTACCGATTCAACGTACGCTTTCCGCCTGGCCCTAAGCCTTGCTTGAGCTTGGGCGTTTCGGGAAAGGGGCCGGGACCCAGTAGACATCGTAGCAGCCTCCTCCTCAGATTCAGCCGTCGCACTACGCTCGAGTGGTGAAAAATTAGTGGGAGAGCCGTAGTGTTGAGGGCGAGACATATTTCAGTGTATGGGGATAGAACATCCAACTCACTATTAACTCCAGCCAAGTTATACCCCTCCATCGTCAAGTTTCAGAGCCGCAGTAAACTACACAGCACATACTTCATGATCGTGCATAGCTGAGTGGGGATCCACGTGTGGGAAGCGTTACGCCAACCATTCACGGGAGAGTGCCCGCCAAGCGCCGCTCATTACGAGATGTTACACACGCCGGGGAAACGACCTCCGATTGGCGCAAGCACAGCAGTTACACAGCTTTGATGCGCCGCCCAAAGTTTTGCGAGGCACTTATAGCACAAGGGATGGCGACAGGATGAGGAGGAGGCTGGCTCGCAGATATGCCGCGGGAGTTGGCGAAGCGGCACCAAAAAGCCGAGGTTAGAGGTGATTGTGAGTTAAATTCACCAGGCGGATAAGCACAGCATCTGTCCTGGCGAGTTGTTAACCTGGATGAAGCATCAACAGTGAGCTGCGGACGTGGAGCGAGATAATTGAAGCAGACTATGACTTGTCGAGCCATCGGATTATTGGTTACCCGCGCGGCATGTTATGGTGGATAAATAAGGTTGTATGCCCAGGCTCGGCCCGGCAAGCGGCTCGATCCGTGCACGGCCTTGGCGCTAGGTGCTGATTTGTGTGCAACTATGGCAAGAACCCTGTTTCGGTTCAACTATAAGTCAGCACGCCTACACTGGTTCTCCAACCAAGAGCACACATCGGATCTGTAATATATGCGTTCTTCTATATCAGTGCCGTGCCCAGGTGGTCAAGAATAGCCGACGGGTCCCTCGGCTTGGCCTCCACATTCTGCAATCTGATACAACTTTGCTCTTGAGGCGATGTTGATATGATAAATGGCCGATATCGATCGTAGATCATTCTCCTGTAAGGTACAACGTGGCTCGCCGGTAGAAGATCCACCCGCCGCGTCCCGCTCGTGAATGACACGAGCAAAAGTGGCCAGGCCGCTTCTTTATGGTACGTATCTGATCTTTGGTTCAGCACAATACCCATAAATACATGTTGCAGGTTTAATGGCATTTCTGAGGTGCAGGCGCGTTCATGCGTGTCTATTGTTCGGCCATGAACCACGTGTTTTCCCTTGTAGGACCTTCAAACGTTGGATTCCCCGACCAATAACCCTGCGCCAACCAACATAGTATAAATAGCCTGGGGAAAGCTTGCGCCTCTATGTGCTATGACGATTCTTACCTTCTTGGCGCAGCTACTCTCTGAAAACTCACTAAAATCCGCCGAGGTCGAACAAATGATTTACGACTGCTACATCAACTAGGCTCGTGCAAAGGCTTGGATTCTTGGGACTGCCGGTACATGGATAACTCGAACAACACGCAAGGAGAAGTACTCCTAAAAACTCCAATAGAGCACCTTAACAGGTCTGGGATTGTGCACTCCCTTGGTTTCTGGCTCTACTGTGTTTAGGACGGCCCTTAGATCTCCATCTCGGGTTATCTAGTACTCGAAGTCCTTGTCGGCTAGCTGGCTTTTTGCTCTGCTCGAACGATATTGACTAGGCGGTCGCCTGCTACTAGATGGCGGCAAGGTCTACCTTCTAACCAACCGTGCAAATCGGCAGTTCGGCTGGACAAACTAGACGCCGGACATTTTCGTCGATTTGGGTCTCGGCGCGAACCGGATGGTATCAAAGATGCTACTGACAGTCAAAATCGACTCGTGGTTTATCCCAGAGATGGCTATACACATACTTCAAACCTTTCAGTAACACTAAAGCTGCTTTGTCCTCCCGGTTCGAGCGGACAGGGGCCCTTGCAGACACAGGAGGTTCCATTCAACCCTAAAAAAGGCGCTCGAACATGCCCGAAATCGAGGAAGCGATTCATCACTACGCGCCTGCTGTACCACTTATTCCAGTGACCCTCCTATCAAACCCAGGCTGCTCCACAGCCTTGGCTAATACGATTCTTTCCTAATACGGAATTCTCCACGACCCTCATGACCTCGAGCTGGCCGTTTAGTTAAATGGAAGAGGCAAGGGCAATACTTCTGCGTTTCGACAGCTTCGAAGACTCCTTGTGCCGACACTCGACTATTTGGTCCTAACCGAAGATATCGACCATATTACTGCGTCCGATAACGAGGATTTGAGCTCTACCCATGGGTCCAGACGACCTGAGACGCGGCCAATAATCTGGGAAATTCACGTGAACCTCGGTTTGACCGCCTTGACCACCTCACCGTTGAAAAGACCGATTTCACCGCGCCGAAGGAACTCCCGGATTTCCCTCGGTTGCTTTGTAACCTTAATGTGCCGTTTCAACGATTGGACGACCCCGCAGACCATAACCGGGCGGCATCTTGCCATGAAAAAGCAGCCTTATTCACTTCTAACAATTACTCAGATCGGCCTGTTTATCTTGGAGGTCTGACAGGCTCACTGGCTGGGTGTCCGTAAAAGCTCGTAAACTTGCAGGCCGAACAACCGATCGAGTTGGCAAATCTTCCAAATACCAGTATTGACGCTACCCAAAAAAGCTGGGATAATCTCGCTTGGTGTCTTTGTCTAGATAACCGTGCTCTCGTCATTTGGATTTTTCTGCTATGCGCTTTGAGGCTGCATGTAGCTAGGTTAGGGCTTCTACTTGTAGGGAGGGCGACTCATCGAACAAAGTATGCGAGGGGATTTTATGAGTCTCGCCCCTAGTGCTATACGGCTCAGCACCACTCTGTACAAGCGGTACCTAGATGCTTCATATGTGTCTGGTGCTGTAGCTGAAGCGGGGGCCCCGTCGACTACCACCAGCGACGACTTGGCGCTCAAATGAGCATGAAATGGTTGTTCGATTGCATGGACCCAAATGGTATGACCGCGAGCGCCTCTGCATGACTACGCTGGGTGGACAATGGTGTGGCAGCTGAGCTTGAGCAGGTCGCTTGGAGGTTAGATTTTTGCAAACACTATTAAGCTGCCGAGACTCGAGGCAGGAACTCAACCGGCGTAATCTCTGGGGGCGGCGCAGTCACACCGCCGTCTGGAGCGACAATAAGATGAGCACTTTGATCATCTCGCTTTCACGCTCTTCTGCTACCGAAGGCTGGCACTAGGCACGCGAGCTTGCACTCTCATTGTCATTCACGTCGAGAGATCACAGCGATGCTCTCGAATTAACGCCGGCTGACTCCGAGAGCCTCACTCATATCCATCTGCTAAACCTTTCTCGCAATAAAGTTACTTAGGCTCGGAAAACTCTGGTTGCCTCATATGGTAGGTCGAGCCTGCATGAGCGCATAGTGCATGTTAGCAAACCAAAGGTAGGTGATCAAGTTGGTGTTGACTCTGTCGCGGCCCAAACTATCCAAACTAGTGCTCAATCGCCTCGGCCATATCGCGTGTATGCGTGCTCGACCTACCCACACCCCTGTTCATCCTTGCCCACAGAACCTACTACATCCGGTGGGCGCACTTCCTTACGCTATGTGTGCACCGCTGGCGCTCTCGCCTTCCTTCCCGTCCATGTAGCTCTTCTTTGTAACGCCCCGTGCGTTTCCGGCTTCATTGTCTCATCCTATACTCCAAACTCAGCACTCCGGTAACCAGTATTAATGCTTCTGGTGAGTTCCACGGCATACTCTCTGCGGATCAGACACCGCTAGGCTTTTCACCTTCGCTAGCACCGCCGATGAGCTCGATCGAACAGCCTATGGGGGTCGGCAACCCACTATGTGGACCCTCTCCAGCTCACGTGGCTGATTAATCCATCAATTGATGTTCTTTTCC
>WSLM01000554.1:4179-14927 GCA_019677335.1 Ceratobasidium sp. UAMH 11750 | reverse complement strand
CGATTGATCCGAGCCCATCTCAGCAGCGGCGTCAGACGCCGAAACCGCCGTGATATTGTCGGTACTAGGGGGTGGGGAGAATAGGGGCAGAGGAGCAGTTGTAGGTTCGGCTTTGACATCACAGTAGGCTACACTAGTGGATCCGTCTGCTAATCCTTTGCGTATAGGGTGATCCACATGCTCGGGTCCTTCGAGAGATTTGTCCAGGACAATTTCGCGCGCACTGATCCTCGCCAAGTCGTCTGCCAGTTGAGAAGTGTCTGATAGTTGTGTGAAGAACTCGCCAGTCGCAACGTCCATCCAAGCAATCCCAATTTCGGTCGAGTCAGCATCAGCTGAGACCACGGCACAAACGTAGTTGTTGTCGTAGGGGTTCACAAAAGATTCGTCGATCAGGGTTCCAGGAGTAACGACTCGGACCACACGGCGTTCGAAAGGGCTAGGCGCGTTATAGCCCTTTTTTCGACCCGGAATAGGGAGTGGTGCATTCGGTTTCCGAAACTCCTCGCAGAGTGCGACGAATCGCTTTTCGGTCTGGACAAGGGTTTTTAGATGTCGGTCAAGATGAGAGAGCGGGAATCCCGCCATTTGCACTATTCGTCCACGGACGCCCCAGCGTCGTTGAGCGAGCTTGATATTAAGCATGCTGGCGACTTCGGGCGCTTGATCAAAATACGATTCGTAGAATTGGCCGACTCGGGTGAGTAGGATGCAGTGAGGAAATTTGGCAAGATTTTCAATGATATCGCGGGCCAGCTTTGTTTTGGGCACTGAAATAAATATCATCTTGCCCTGTCAACTTGTCACAACGTATTGAGTTTGTACTTACGCGACCTTGAGCTCCTTACAGCCTTCTTCTTAGCAGCTTCGGCGCCATAAGATTCCACTTTGGAGGCATCATCTTCGGGTGGGACTTTCGGCCTGACTATTGGCAATCGAATTCACCGTCAACATCCTATTTGGCTGAAAACCTAACCCACCCTTGCTTATTCCCTTGACCGGGGCAATAGCGTCTGGCTCTTCAACGATCTTCCTGGTACGTTTTGTGGGCTCTTCAGGGCCGCTAGCCTTCACGGCCGGTGTAAGTTTTACCGCTTGCTTTCGGGCGGCACCTAATACACGTTACCTAGCAGTTATCTTGAGTATAGCAGACCGTGGTACCCACCTTTCCTACCCTTTGAAAGCAAGGCTTCCTCCTCCTTAATTTCCTAACCACGAGCCAGATGAGACGCGATGCCATGACTGTGTAACCGGGTGGCGACTAACCGACCAAAGATCAACTACGCTAGCTGTTGCCATCCCGGCTCGAATTCCGCAAGGTAACACCGGGAGAGGTTGAGAGTGCCTAACTAGTCCCGCATTTTGTACCGATCGTACTGACTTAACAGCGTTGTTTCCGCCAGTCTTGAAGCGGGCGTGCAAAGAGCATCTCATATAGCAGACTCCAGGCTTTACTGGGGCAGAGTACACGTCGAATACGAGCGCAACGTATTATAGTACCGCTTGGAGTCTCGAGGCTTTAACGAAAGCTCCTTTGAGATGACCAGAGTGGCGGTCGGAGTTGAACTGATCATCATACAGAAAAGATCTTCAACCACGTGATCAACCGGAGAACCATCGTTGCTACCTTCTATGTGCGGGATTGCGCTGCTGTTGCATGACTCTAATCTATTTTCCGAAAAATTAGTTGGAGACTACTACGACGATTTGTGGGCGAACATGTGCTCAGTATGTGCTGACCGAGGTAAGAACTGGTCCGGAGCCAACAACAACGCAAGTCCCGAGATCTTGCTGAAGGAGGGGCTCCGTCCTAGGGCCAGACTGGTCTAGCTCTGTCAATTTAGACCTTGATTATGGCGAGCATTCCGGCTTCAAACTGTGCATCTACGCTTCGGTTCTTCATTTGCGCGGACTAGACGGCCTTGGCTCATTAACACGGCACGTCCTACAATATACTAGCTAAGGCTAGACCTAACGTTAAATAACAAGAGTAGGCAACCTCACATGGGCGCGAATGGCTCTATTTTAGTGTGGAATGGAGAGGTATGCCGGATCGCTTTTATAATTTTGTGACTTACCCGGATCACCAGATTTTTGAAGGTCTCGCGGTAAATTCTCATGAGATGCCCATGCAGCAAGTATAACAACTAGACGTACGAAAAGGTTTCCAATGATGAGAACGACGGCTCCAAACTATTCGATCAAATTCAGAATAGCCGAGGAGACATGTCTGCACTCTCAACCATAATGTCCAGAATCGAGGGCCCGTAGGTCACTATTTCTATGACTCTCCTCAATTTAGCTGATTTTTCTAGTTATGCTTTCGTGTACTTCAATGTAGGTCGATCGCACCTATCAGTATATAGCCTGATCAATAGCGATTCACCAGAAAGCCGATCGAAAGTTATATTTTGCTCGGGACCCTCTAGGCCGCCGTTCCTTATTGGTTCATTTGCCAAGTTCTTCCGAGCCTTTCCTGGCTCTATGTTCGGCTTCGAACAAACACACCAATATCGGGTTTAAAGAAGTATCTACCACTGGCATATTCTCGATATCACTTGAAAACGGGGCTCTATTGCAGGTATTTGACCAAATCCTCTGCTTCTGAGTATTTACCGTCTTTCGCTGGCAGTGCGCATCCAACCTGGTATGTACGCCGCGTGGTAGATCGGTATTTGTGCGTTATCTCTCGTAATTAGTAGAGAACTCAAAGGCAATATTAATAGGAGGGGCAAATGATTCTCAATCGCGAAATCCCGTCCGATTGCTCCAACGCCATTTCCACCGAACAAATTGAAGCCTTTATTGCCAGACTGGACCAAAGCGTTCAATCTCGAGTTTCAAACATCCCTAGTAATACCGTCGACGGCGTACAATGCTCTAGGTTAGCCGTTTATGTCGCATTTACTTCACGGTATTGACGGTAGACTGGGATAGACCTGAATCTCGTTTGGGTATCTTATTTTCGGGCGGTATAGACTGCACCGTGCTCGCCTTCCTAGCCGATAGGTTAGTTCAGACGCTTACTTCCAAGTGCACTGTCCCCATTTCATCTTCCTTTGAGCAGACATATTCCCCCTGAGGAACCAATCGACCTGTTGAATGTCGCTTTCGAAAACCCACGTGCACTTAATGCTACCAAGAATAATAATCTTCAAGAGGAACGAGCGCAACGCAAGCGTGACAAAAAGGACAACAGGGCTGGGATTTCGGCCCCTTCAACCAATGCTCAGCCAGTTGCAATCGAAGGGACAAAAGGGCTGGGAGAGTATGACGTCCCAGACCGGTTGACAGGTTTGGAGGAAGTTGAAGAACTACGTCGATTATGTCCTCATCGCCAATGGAATTTCGTGAGTAAAGATGTAACATGCTCGAGTAAAAAATATGTTATATGACTTCTTGGCAGGTTTGTGTCGATGTTCCGTACGAGGTGAGTGGTGTAGTAGTCTACTTAGACCTGAACTGAAATTAAAACCGACAGGAATGTAAACGCGAGGAACCCAAGATCATAGAACTCATGTATCCCTCGAAGACAGTAATGGACTTGGTGTGTTGGCAAACTAGTCTAGCCAGGGGTTTAACTTTGAACACTTTAGCCGGTATAGAGCCTAGCCTTGGCACTATATTTCGCATCGCGTGGGAAGGGAAGGCTTAGTCCGACGCCGACCACAGGCGACGAGGGAGCGTACACTTGTCCCGCCAAGGTGCTGCTGAGCGGACTCGGCTCTGACGAGCTTCTCGGTGGATATTCGCGTCATAGACACGCATATAGTCGGGGTGGTTGGGCCCAGTTGATCGATGAGGTGTGTTTGTCGGGATAAGCTAAATAATGCGAGTTGACCAGGCAAGTAGCTCCAACTAGATCTCGACCGGCTTCCCACGCGGAACCTGGGCCGCGATGACCGTGTCATTTCCGCTCATGGGCGGGAATCTCGATACCCATTTCTTTCTCTATCACTTGTTTCATACCTGGCACAGCTGCCGGTGCACATCAAGGTGGACCCTCGGCTCACAAGCCAAGGCGGCATGGGGGACAAAACCCTGCTTAGACTTGCTGCCGAACGCTTAGGGCTTACGCTTGCAAGTGGGAGGGTCAAGAGGGCGATGCAATTTGGGAGTAGGAGCGCAAAAATGGAAGCGGGGGGTGCAGAAAAGAAGGGACATGTTTTACTCGAGTAAAATTCACGCCGTGTATCGTAGGTATTCCCAGTTCAACCACCTGGCGTTTTCGTTCGAGCCATCTTCAAAAGCTCATCGTAATCTCTGCTCTTCCTACACATGGCTATTTATGGTGTTCCAATAGTAGGTTGAGGGACGCTTTATTGTTACAGCTGAATTCGATGTTTATAGAGCAGGAGAAGAGTGGGCTATATAGCACAGTCCCGTACTGAACCTCGTGCGTGTGCCAAATGGTAGCTCGGTCCTGCCTCGGTGTTCCACGCATGTTCGTCCCTCACGGCCTTGCGAGATAAGCCATAATCCCGTGTGTCCCACGTGAGAAGTTCAGTACGGGGCCGAGCCGCATCTCCTGCCTGACTCACCCGGGATAACCCTAAAATCACAACCGCCCTTGAGATAATTCTTTTGGCAGAATCCTCGGTGGTGCATAACGCATATATCTACCAAAAGCTCTATTGTACGACACAAATCTACGTACGTAATGTTGGGACACGCTATCCTTTAGACACTATCACGAATTGGTCCTTCTTTTTCCCTCCCCTCCTCCCTTGCTATTACGTCCATCTCAATGGCCAAACTCGTCCTAGGCTCCATATTCTCATTCGCCTCAGCATACTTGATTATTTCCATATCTGAAAGCCTAAGCAACGAGATAACAGCGCATAACAGCGTCACACCAAAGCATACTACCAGCAGTCAAATGTCAGCCATGTTCCTCATATAAGAGACGTAGAAAATATATACTTACCCCAAGCCGCTGCACGATATCCAGGCATGAGAACCCGCGGGCCTGTAAGATCTATTGAATGCTCGCGTTTAGCTGCAAGACGTTGGACAGCAGTCGAGACGGCCGAGGTTACAGCCAGTCCTACAGACGTTCCAACCTACACATTAACTGATAGTGAGTATTCGACCATTCAGCCACGATCGTGCTTGAAACTTACCCTGGTGACAACGTTGAAGAGTGCACCTGCCATGGCTTGGTTATGTATGTCAACCGCGTTGCAAATGTGTAGATTCAAGACCGCATAGTAGAGATCTGGTCCTGGAAGAAGGAGCAGGAAAGGCAAGCTCATTGCCCAGTAGCTGACATCTACTTTGATGAGGGCGAAGAGTATAGTTGCACCCTAGAGTGCGGCACAGTTTAGCTAAACAAGTCACAGCAGGTGAAGATCTGGGATCTTACCACGCTCAGCGTAAGCCCGACAAGGATCAGTAGTTGTGGTCTGACTCGGTTCGAAAGAAGCCCGGAGAGAATGTTCAGCTAAGATTAGAGACGTGAGTATCCGGGGTGGTTGCTCGCGTTGGATGTTGGGTGCTTACAGTCATGCCCGACATAGCAAGAGGCAAAAAGCTTATAGAAGTCTGAATTGGTGATAAGAGCTGTACGGACTGGAAACTGGTGGCGTGCGTTAGAAAGGTTGGTTGGCGTTATAGCTGGGTGACAATAACTTACAAGAGGGTAGCATAGTAGTTCAGAGCGTTGAAACTCCACCAAGCCGTGAATGCCTGCATATAACCCACGATTAGAGCCAAGGAGGATGAAAGTCTAAAATAAGATGCTCACCACTGCGAGCATAGCTCCGAATCTTGGCGCGCGGAAGAGAGAGAGCGGGACCAGAACCGATTTACCAGCGTGCTCACGCTGTCGCTCCCACTGAATAAACCCAACAAGGCACATCACCGAAACAGCAAACAAGCTTGGAATGTATGGAGTTCGCCATCCCTTGGGTGCGGACTCGGCGCCACTACGGAAACGATTTAGTCCTCAGCCAGCTTTCCAGGCTGAAATCCTTACGCAAGTGAAAAGGTAAACAGACCAAGCCCAGCCGTGCTCAAAGCTGCACCGACCCAATCAATACGCTTCAACCGCTTGATCATAATCCGCGCGTTTTCGCCTTGTTCCCCTTCTGGATTAGGTTGATTGGGCGGAAGACAGAACCAAGCCATGACAGTGAATATTCCGCCTAAAGCAGCCTGAACCCAGAACAGCGAGCGCCAACCCACAGGCGACTGGCAGAGGAACCCTCCAATAACGAGACCACCGATGTACCCGAGGGGTTGTGCACCACCTAGAACTATAGAACGCATTTCAGTTACGCGATACTAACGAGATAGGAAAGCGTACGTACTGGCAAATACCTTTTCTCTAGCCCGGCCCGTGAAATGTGCTCCGAAAAGGCCAACTGCGGCCGGCGTGTTGGCAGCCGGCCCGATCCCAAGAAGTGCCATGAGAAGAATAAGTGCCACTTGCGAAGGGGAGAAGGCGACAGCGAGACTCAGAGCTGCGAACCAGCCAGTCCCAACAAGGAAGAGAAGCCTTCGGCCGAGAATGTCCGCTAGTCGACCAGACAGGAGTAGGAAACAGCCATAGGTGAGAGAGTATGCCGAGACGGGCCATTGGAGGTCACTCTAACAATGTTCTGTCGTGAGTGGTTTGTATGAGTAGCTGGATACAAGTGGACGTACTTGGGAAATGGATAGCTCCTTTTGGATGGATGGGAGTGCGACGGTCATGCATCCCGCCTGAAACGTCTAAATGCGAAGGTTGAAGGGCTAAGTTCAGCTTGTAGCGTAGTTTCAAGATAGGTGCTCACGTTGAGCAGTGTCGCCCCACTGACGGACACGACCATCAAGCCGGATTGGACTTTTGGCATGGTGTGCTGAGGTGAAAACCGAGAAGGGGGAGTTGGAGTGCACAACCGCAACGTGGACTCGCGCTTTCATCTTGAGGAAATCCATTACCCACATGCAAACCCCGGATAAATGCCTCGCTTAAAGAAATGACTCCAGTTTAACCTTGGATTAGAAATGTTTCACGATCCGGAGAGTCTTTAGAAAGCCGAAATCCAATTGTACACTTTTCATATCCAATTTCAGGGTCCGGGACGCGAGCTGGTACCGGTACACACAGACCGCGTCACGCGCATTCCATCTTCTAGTCTGCTCACCATGGCACGGCGACTGTTATGTTCGCCCGCCGTCGCCGTCTTGTTTTTCCTTAACCTCATCACTATCGCTTTACTCATCTCAAATGAAGTCGCTCGCAACGCGATCGTCGACCAGCTTGTCGCAACCGACTTGCTCTCTGACAAATGGGCACATAGCCATATTCCCAACTTTGACTCGGATATAGACTTGCAGAAACCTCCTGCACCAAAATATGTCACACGTATGAGGGTCGTACACGACACTCAAACAATCTTTGCCACTACAACCGCGACTACGACACAAACTGTGACGTCGACTGTAACGAGTGTACAGACAGTAGCCGTGCCCAAGGCCAAGCTAGATGGCCTCCCTGGGTTCTGCGATGAGTGTGGGCCAGAGGATCAGATGTGTGCGACCTATGGGTGAGTCTTGGGCTCGAGTAGGTGGCCATTCGCTGGCTGATAAGGCGTTTCGTAGTCAGTTTAACCTGGAGCGCTCGCGAGCGTACGAGGGCCCTAATACGCGACTCAGGCGCGTTTTACAAAAGGCTGCCGATGGGCACCCTATTAACATCGGTGTTCTCGGCGGGTCGGGTGCGTAACGTGATGTTGCTGGCGTGTTTTTTCGCTATAATCATGCGCATTTGGCAGTTACCGCCGGGCACGGCGTCCTTCATCCGGAGTATTGGACTGATGTTTTCTTCAACTGGTGGAATACCACCTTTCCGTGAGTAGTATTATCAATACAATATCGCTCCGCAGAATCTCAGGTTGGGCAGGAATGAGAAGAACGTTTTCATCAACGGCGCAGTTCCTGCGACTACGACCGAGTACTACTCGGTGTGTGCCCTTGAACACATAGGTAAATACTGTTCTAGAAACAAGTATCTCGCATTGACTTTGCCATCACTAGATGAGGATGTAGACCTCGTTATTATTGAGATGGCGATCAACGACCAACGGTATGCGTTTTCAGCCTGTCCTATTTTTATCCCTTCTAACTTTGACCTAGAAACGACGTATTTGCGCAAACATATGAATGGCTCATTCGAACACTGCTATCTCTGCCCAACAAACCGGCGGTCGTCAATGCGCAAGTTATTGCTTTGAGCTTCGATACTATCACAATGGGAGGGGACCTCCACACAGGTACGCACCCCCGGTATAGCAGAGCAATCAAATACTTACCCCCAACAGGTGTGGCGGAGTACTACGATATCCCAACAATCAGCTTGCGAAACTTTGGATTGTACCACATTCTGGAGAACCCTCACCTGGACCGAGACATGTTCCACCGATTACCGCCATACCGACTAGAAAGCGAAATAGACCTCCGACACGTAGGCGCCTTGTTATCTCCTACAGCTTTTGATTACCTGACGAGCCCCATGGCGCACAGATGAACCGTATTGGGCATAAGGTGATGGGAGAGTTGCTTATCGCCTATATGCAACGCCAGATTTGCGCCCAGGCCAGGCTAAAGAACGATCCCTCGATACTCGCGTTCCAACCCCAGGTGAACTACATCCCTGGGCCCGAAGAGCTCGGAGAGATGCCTCGGGTATGTGATTGTTCTACCAACTCTTTAGGTTCTGATCCCCTGCTCCTAGCTTCGGATGTTCCAGAAATATGTCCGTGAAGAACGCGTCCCGCTCATCAAGACAACCTGCTTGTCCACCCGGAGCAAAAAGCACCCGTTAAAGCCGATTCGTCAAACGGGTTGGAGCGACTGGGCGTGGAAAGACAAAGCGTACGTGATCGCCAAGGAACCGGGCGCCCGAGCGACGTTTTCCATCACCACTGGTCCGATGGGGGTCATCAAGATTTCGTACCTGATGAGCAAGACGTTCGGACTTGGTAGTGTCAAGTGTTGGGTCGACAACAATGAGGCGGGTGGAAAAGTAGTCGACGGATGGTGGGATCTCGACGGGCTGTGAGTGTTTGGATGGTTTGTCTGGAAGCAGGCTTGTACTGATTTGAACTTTACAGGAACATTTCGAGGTACGTTTGATGAGCGCCCAGAGCGACATGTTATTGAATTGATGTCCGCAGGGATGCGGAGATTGCTGCGGGGATCCCTCCTGGACCTCACGAGGTTACATGCGAGGTTCTCTCGGAGACGAAAGATCCAGGCGGGGGACACGAATTCCGACTTATTTCGTTGACGAGGTATGCCTTCCTCATTTCTTTCGCGACGAACATATTGCTGAGAGTGTCTTCTACAGTTCTTGAGTCGCTTTGTGATTTGTAGAGTGATTTGTGGAGTGTACAAAAGAGCATATAGATTAAGTTTTCACACCGCCCGCCAAGGCTGAAAACACGTGTTGGCCGACATATGTCGCGATCTGTCCCTTGGCGGCTAGCAGACTGAAGTTTGTGAAACAGAACTCCCTCACATATCTAGGCGCCGTTGTGCCTGTATCTCTGCTGCACTCCAGGGCTCATTATATGCGCGCTTCCTCGGATAGTGGTACTATTGAAACATAACATCGCGTCAAAAGTTGCTTGGTGGGTTATAACAAGGCAGCTGGCCCTCTTTAAAAACTCTTTCGTATCACCCTCGAATGTACCAATCTCATTTTATAGTTAAATTTCCGTTTACAAGGCTACAAGCATGCGCTCCGCCGGTCTTGCGGCTTCGACCGCAGTGATCTCAGGGTGTTGACGTTTGGGCGTTTGATTTCGATCATGTCACCGGCCCCGACGCCCAATATAAGCCGGGTCGACATATCTCCCGTCCGACAAGTTTTTGTTCCACTCTTTTGCACTCGATGCCGCGTCTCCCGCGCTTTCCGCTCCTTATAGCGACGCTCATTGTCGTGTACGCCGCAATCCTCACGGTAGTTGTCTCGACTGGCTCTAAGCGTGATGGCTGGGTTGGGCGTCTATTCCCTTCGCTCGAGGATTCGCTGAATTTGCTTCACCACGAACACCACGACCAACATGTGCTTGAGCCCAAGACGATTACGGTGGCACAGACGCATACCGTCACTACCACTGCTACGGCCACTGCGACTACAACCGTGGCATCTGTACAGACGGTTACCCCCGCTATTCCTGGCCCAGCATACTGCAAGGAGTGTGGAGAGGACGACCTGCTGTGCAAAGAATATGGGTGAGCTTTCATTTGATGTTCGTGTCTGTGCTTTTAGGCTAATTCTTCCTGTGACGAGGCGGCACAACTTGGAGCGCTCACGCGGGTTTGAAGGGACAAATGCTCGACTCAAGCGCGTCCTCCAAAAAGCCGCGTCTGGACAACCTATCAACATTGGTGTGCTCGGGGGATCAGGTATGACACTAGTTGTTGCCAAGGCTATCTGGATATATTTACTTATTGACCGCAACCAACACAGTCACTCACGGACACGCGGTTGTACCTTCACAGATTTGGACCGATCTACTCTTTGCATGGTGGAACGCGACCTATCCGTAAGGGTTTTGCACATTTTTATCGCAGTAGCTTCTAAACCCGGCAATTTCAGACATGAAAACAACGTGTTTGTCAACGGAGCTGTCCCTGCCACTGGCACCGCGTACTTTTCGGTTTGCGCTCTTGAACATATCGGTATAACCCTATTCATTTCGTATATGCTACCAAATTGACGCCCTCCCACAGATGAAAACGTTGATCTAGTTATT
>WSLM01000553.1:0-14963 GCA_019677335.1 Ceratobasidium sp. UAMH 11750 | reverse complement strand
AGCATATATTTTACCAATCAATCTTCGACGTACCAGTCCCAGCCTTAGTCTTCAGCTTGATATCCCCAATATTGTCGATACCATTCTTGACGCAATCGACTACCTGCCCCTTGGTCACGTTCTACCAAAAGGCTTAGCCCTCGGTCTCCCATGTATCACCAAGGCAATACTAACATGGCAACTGCAAATCTGGGTATCGTCATCGAGGTCGGCACCGTCATCCTCCTCGCCGCTCTTGGCCGACCCAACAATAAACTGCGACGGCGGTACATCAAGAGCTTTCTAAACCCAAACATTAGGCCAGCTTGAATCATGAACATCAACCTACGAACCTTTTTCTTGACAATGGCAACAAGCTTGACGTAGTCACTCGTATCCCCAATCATCATGCCGCCCAACAAATACTTCCCGTCCGCGCTAAATATGTACCTGGAGAAATAGTGTGAACTCCATCTCCTGTCCGAAACTCGCGACGACTCGCTTTTTATAAACACTCGAAAACGGATCCTTGTACGTCAAACACTTGATCGGCTCGTCTCTCAAATTCCTATGCCGGTGGGGCTTCCTTGCTGGTCCTTTCCTATAACCCAAACTCCTCAACACCACGCTCAAGATATACGCGAGTCGACTCACTTGTCCAACGCGACCCGGCTTTCAGTCCGAAGCGACGTCGCATCGCTCGTGTTCACCTCCCACAACGGAGGCTTGCGTTGAGCAGCGGCAGCCTCAATCGCACGGTCCTTTTCCGCCTCTTCCGCCTTGATACGATCGCGCATGCGTTGGTCGGCGAAAAAGTCACCAAAGGAGGCGACCTATAACAGCCTATCAGAAACGCCAAGGTGGTATATATGAAGACTCACGTCAACTCCCATGAGCTTGAGCTTGGTCGACAGGTCAGGGTCGTTCATCTTGCGCGGCTTGTGCTGTCCCTCTTGAGTCTGAGTCAGATTAAACGATAATATGTCGGCCATTTCAACTAGAGCCACAATGCGTGAGCCATGATACTCGTGGCGCGCCAATGACTAACCTCCAGGAGCAATGAGTCCGTACGTGTTACCCTTCCAGCTGGTACACTCCCCAATGGCATAGACGTGGGGCACCGAACAGCTGAGGTCGTCGTTGATGATGATCCCGCCCTTGGCATGGCACTCGATACCAGCAGACTTGGCAAGGTCGTCGCGAGATTTGATTCCAATCGCTGCGGAAACATATTAATTGATGAAAATGTCCAAGTATCCAGAGGAATGCACCAAAGACCGCCATGTCTGCCGCGATATGTGTACCATTATCCAACTCGAAGCCAGTAAATAACTCGGTTCGTCCGTCCGCCTCGACCTTGTTGGATGGCTATTCCTGAGATTAATAGACCGTCCCCAACCCAAGTGTCAAACGTACGAGTTTTTCTGTGGTGATCGCCGTAGCGTTGACCCGGGTATACACACGCACACCCATGGCCTCGATCTTGCGCAGGACCATCTCACCGGCCTCTCCATCTAGCTGACGGGATAGGGGGAAAGCCTGTCGATTGACGATCGCGACATCGGGAACAGCTGGCCTAGGAACAGAGGGGGTGGAGTCAAGTCACGATCGGGGAATTTTGTAAAGGGACATACAGGTCGTAGAGCGCTTTGGCAGCTTCGAGACCGAGAAGGCCTCCTCCGACAACGACGGCTTTGGTAACCTCGGGTCGTTCAGAGTAGGCGAGCATGGCATCGAGATCTGCAATGTTGCGGTAGACGAAAATGCCCTGAAAAAGATCAATTAATTTTTGCAAGAGCAGACGAGCGGATTCTGCGAGACTCACTCGAGTACGCGGGGTAAGGTAAGGCGTGACATAAGGAGGAAGACTAGCTTCGGAGCCAGTGGCGAGGACGCAAATATCGTACTAATTTCGAGTTGGTAAATTCCAAATTGTACACCAAGCGCACTCACCGGGATTGTGCGGCCCTTGCTGGTCTTGACACACTGGTTCTCGTGGTCAAGCTTTGTAATTTGTTCGCCGACGTAAAAGGTGAACCGGCCGGGGTCCTGCTGGGCGTACCAGGCCGGAGCATTGAGGTAGAGCTCCTCGACTGAGCGGTGTTGGCTGTACAAAAATTAGACACGGGAATCAAACGCCCGTATCGCAACTTACAAGTACTCTGTCAGAGCGACCTGATCTCCGGTCAGAGCGTTGGTCACAAACCTAAACAATGATACTTACTCGGTTGTAGGCAAGGTGTGTTTCCTCTCCGCATGTGACGATACGGTACCGCTTCTGCTCATCAAGAGCGAGCATTTTCTCGATAAAAGCTGGAGATACGTAAGTACGACCCTAGCCAAACAAAGCGCGCCCACCTATGCCGACCATGCCGAGACCGACGACCATGATGGTCTTGCGGTCCACGACGGGTACATCCTCGACTGCGACGGGGGCCATGGCAAAGTGAAAGTGCAGAGTGCGGAGTGCACACAAGCAGGCGGGCGACTATTACACTTCGCTGGCGTGTCATATGACCGTCGGATTTGACATCCGACGCCCATGATAGGACGTAGGGGTATCGAATCCGTGCGGCGAACGCCCTTCCGCATGCCAATGCTCTGGTCAACGCCGGTGCGGGGTGCTGATGCGGAGAAGGCGCTAGAAGCGGATGATAAGCGGCTTATGACCGGAAGCAGACGGCTTCCGCCAGCGCTTCTTGGAGGTCCGTATATGCTGGTCCTTATCTCTACTGCGTCGAATACAGCCCGTGGAGATCGAAGAAAGATATTGTCCACGTCAATCGAACACCACCGGCCGAAGATAAGACGCGAATGCTTGGCCAGCCTAGGCATCTTCAAGTCCGAGAGACGTCCGTACTTTTTTCCCTTTGATTCTCGCTGTGCTAAGTCCGGAGTGCCTTGCTCGGTTTTGCCTATCTTCAAAGTTCGGTCCATTGGCCGGTATATATTCCCCCTGCACAGAAGCCCATTCGACGGACTACCTCCTGCTGACTCCCCATCGCCATGCGCCATCACGAGTACGAAACACGTCCAACAGCGCCTCCATTCCGGTGGTCGTCGCTTTGGTCTGCGCCTGTGATCAACCCGCTCAATATGAAGAGCTACACGATCCCCCTTTTCAGCCTTACCAACCGGTACAGCATCAGCTTTCATCTCTCATGGCTCGGTTTCCTCGTTGCCTTGTAAGTTCACCGATCCGTTCCAAGTTCGATCATTGACCCTCTGCCCCCCGTCCCAGTCTTTCCTGGTTCGCCTTTCCGCCTCTCATCCCCGAAGCCATCCGTACCGACCTTGGCTTGACCACCGCCCAAATTGGTAACTCGTCCATATAAGTCTGATTAGCGCCAAATTAACCTTTGATCAGGCAACTCTAACATCATCGCGCTCCTCGCCACCCTCCTCGTCCGCCTCGTCGTCGGCCCTCTCGTCGATCGCTTTGGTCCTCGCAAGGTGCGTCGATCCCTTGTTCCCCACGCTCCCGGCTAACCCGATTTTCAGGTTATGGCCGCCCTCCTCGTCCTCGGTGCCATCCCATCCGGCCTCGCCGGCACCGCAACCAAAGCGTCTCATCTCTACGCCATCCGCTTCTTCATCGGTATCCTGGGCGGTACATTTGTCCCCTGCCAAGCCTGGACCACCGCCTTTTTCGACAAAAACGTCGTCGGCACTGCCAATGCTCTCGTCGGCGGATGGGGCAACATGGGCGGCGGCATCACATTCATCATCATGGTCTCGCTCTTTCAACAACTCGTCCACTCGGGTTTGAGCGACCACGTCGCCTGGCGTGTTGCTTTTGTCGCGGTCCCAGTCCCGGTGTTGTTGACGGTTGCTGCGCTTACCTTGATGTTTGGCTGGGATCATCCGGCTGGCAAGTGGGAGGACCGGCACTATACCTTGGCGCAGCGGGCCCATTTGCATGCTCCAGGTCAGGTAGTGGAGGAGCCGAATGCACCTGAGTCGTCGGAGAAGCGTACGGACAAGGACAAGGAAAAGGAGCAGGGTGTGAACGTCCAGGTCCAGGAAGTCGACCCGGACGTGACTAAGAACAGTAAGTATATATCTATTTCTAGGAGGATTTTAAAATGACCAGTCGATAGTTCAATCCGAGCTCGATGTTGCGGTCAACGAGCCAGTCACGTTCAAAAAATTCCTCGAGATCATGTCTAGCCCGCTCACTTGGCTCCCTTCTTTGGCCTATGTGACCACGTATGTCGACCACTCTCAATTCATTTTCTCATCCTCTAACCCACGCATACAGCTTTGGATTTGAGCTCGCGGTCGATGCTAACCTTGTCAACGTGCTCTACGGCCTCTACAAATCGCCCTCTTTTGGTCAACTCAAAGCTGGATATGTACGTCCCTCCACCCTTTATATTATCCACTTCCTGACCTGTTCCATGGACAGATTACGGCCATTTATGGACTATTGAACATCTGGACTCGCCCCTTGGGCGGATTCATCGGTGACATGATTTACCGCCGATGGGGTGTCCCAGGTAAAAAGTACTTTATGCTCTTGTGCGGATTCATCGAGGGCGCACTCTCGATCGCACTTGGACTATACATCGAAACTCATCACCACGCTGGGTCAACGCCACACTGTAAGCTCACTCTCTGCCGTTCCGCGAATGCTGGCTAATGGGGTGGCTACAGTGGCTACGATCATCGGAATCTTTGTCGTCATGGCCATCTTCAACGAAGCCGGCTGCGGTGCCAACTTTGCACTCGTCCCGCACTGTAACCCATGTAAGTTTCAACCCTCCTTTCTCAACCCCACACTGACATATACCTCAAACAGACTCAAACGGTCTCATGAGCGGTATCGTCGGCAGCATGGGCAACTTTGGCGGCATCTGCTTTGCGCTGGTTTTTAGGTTCCAGCCTGCGCCGCTCGGCAAGGCGTTTTGGATATGCGGGATTGTGATCATGGTACGTGATTCTGATGTTTACCCCATGGGGACCAGGAACTTGACTGAGGCTGGGGGACATCTAGGTCGTCAACGCGTCCCTGGTTTGGATCCGTGTGCCAAACAAGTAGCCGAAACGGGGTAGATGGGGTGTCTGGGTTTTCTTCTTTACGAACTTGTACGACTGCGATCTTGGGTTTCTGGTTATGTATATCGAGGTCGTAATGAATAATTAATAGAGTAACTTGAACTAGCAAGCATGCCTCGCTCGATGAGACGGATACTCTAAAGTGCCTACAATTATCATAGCAAAGTCAACGCCTATTGATCCTTTCTAGCCCAGCCCGGCTCGGCACTGATTCAACCGGACCCGAGCCTATCCAATAGAACCACATATCAACCTCACGGCTAGAGTTCACGTCCACTCCAACGCGTGAACCTTGCGATTCTCCCGGGTACGCGTCAGACTGTTTCGTTATGCTACTATTTATAAATGCCTCCCGTCGGTTCCTCAGGGACATCAGTCGAGTTGCGAGCGCACGAGTCTGAAAATGCGTATATGCCATGTGCGTGGACAACTTTTTATCCCGTAATGTCTCGGTTATCCCTAGGGTTACAACCACGTCACGTTAAATGTCGTACTCAACCCCGGGACCTCCTTGTACCTCATCTAGGCGCGGTTGATCAGTGCGCTTCCCGCGGGTCTCAACTGCGCGTTCTGGCAAATCACAAGATGCCGCCCAACGCCAACGGTTCGAGCTCCAAGCGCCATCAAGATGACATTCGATCATGACTCAACGAAGAGGCACACCAGCTTGTGCTGTTTCAACCTCAACCCAGTCGTCCACCAATCAGAGCTGGGCGAGTTATCAAGCGCCCAAGGGCACGTGACAATTGTGCTTTTTCTCCTCACCTCATCCTTCCAAATTCGGTATGCCCGCTTCTCGTATCTGCAGGGGCAGAGAAAAAGAATAATCTCCAGGTTGGGGGTATGGCGAACGAATCGGAAACAATGCAATGGGCAGAGATAAGCGGGAGGACGAGATCCGCTCGCCGTGTTGTCCGAAAGATTCAAGATATGCTCCAAGGCCGATGGGCTGAAGACGTTGCGGGGGGCGGTTGAGGCGCGGTGTCACTCGGAGATAGGGATAACATTCTGGGAACATTTGGGTTGTCTTCGAATTCACTTTCGACCCCCCTCTCTCCCCTCTTTGACCTATCGTCGACTTGGTATTATCACGGAATGTCAACAAAGCCCGCCCTCGAGTTTCAGACGCCAGACATGTCTGATACAGCCTCTTCTTCGTCCCAGCTGGGTTCCTCCGGGAGCCCTCTACTTTCTTCTCCTGCCTCGTCCATTCACGGCCACGAACTCAAGGGTGGACTTCCCAGTCAATTCCCCCCGGTTCCAATCTCTCTTCAATCTCCAGAAATCAGCGATCAGGACAAACAGACGCCCGATAATTGGGTCAAACGCGATGATCGACTCGTACGCTTGACAGGAAAGCATCCGTTTAACTCCGAGGCGAGGTTGGGAGACTTGTTTGCTGCGGTAAGTAATAGGATCATTTGACTCCGTTTAAAGCACGATATTTACACTCAAATCAAGGGTTTCCTCACCCCTACTGAGCTCTTCTACGTCCGAAACCACGGCGCCGTCCCGCGTATCGACGAGGAGGCCGCTCGAACTTGGACCGTCCGAGTTCATGGACTCGTCAAGAACGAATGTACATTCTCCCTCCAAGACCTCAAGGCCAAGTTTCCAGTCGTAACCCTCCCGGTAACCATGGTCTGCGCTGGAAACCGCCGAAAGGAGCAAAACATGGTACTCAAGGGGCTCGGTTTCAACTGGGGAGCTGCTGGAGGTTCGTATTTGTCCTGATTTGGAGTCGCCGGCGTCTGATCGTAAAGGCTAAATCGTTCAGTCTCGACTGCCCTCTTTACGGGAGTTTATCTTGCGGACATCTTGGCGTATGTACAACCGATCCGTCCCACCGCTCGGCACGTTATATTCGAGGGAGCCGACCCGTTACCCAATGGTCATTACGGTACGTCTCAGCTGCTATCTTGGGCGGCAAGCAAAGAGAAAGGCATGCTCCTCGCTTGGGCGATGAACGGTCTACCTCTTACACCCGATCATGGTTTCCCCTTGCGAGTTGTGGTATGTCCGTGTGATGTCCGAGCCATATCGAGAGTGCTCATCGTTACCTAGATCCCTGGCCAAATTGGTGGTCGCTCGGTCAAATGGTTGACCCGGATCGAAGTGAGTGACCGGGAAAGTCAGCATTATGTAAGTAACCTATCAAGTGCGCTAGCGCCCAGAATCTTATTGTTTTCGCAGTTACACTTTTTCGATAACAAAGTCCTTCCAACCCAACTATCGCCCGAGCAAGGTTTGTGTAGCTCTCTTTTCATGTCTACGCCTACTAATATGTATGCATAGCTCGCGAAGAGAAAAAGTGGTGGTATGATCCCAAGTAAGTGCACCTCGCCAACTTGCTTGAACCAATCGCTGAATCGGGATTAGATATCTCATCCGGTACGCGATGTTTCGACTTTTTCTCACCCCACCTCACCCACTGAATTCCCTTCGTCAGCGATATCAACGTCAATAGCGCTATCGCGAAACCTGATCACGAGGAGACGATCAGCGTCCCCCCGCCGGATGAAGCTGCTCAAGAATTTTACCCAATTCGAGGGTATGCATATGCCGGAGGTGGCCGACGGGTGAATCGAGTCGAGATTTCGCTAGACGAGGGACATTCGTGGAGGCTGGCTGAAATGTGAGTTTATTAAGGAAATTTTGATCATGTGTCCTGATTGAGAGCGATACCAGAACGTATCCCGAAGATCTTTATCGCTCGGTTGTGTACAACGATGGGTCGTATGGAACGTTGGACTTGACGGAGAGAGACACGTGCTTGTGAGTCGTCGACTGGTTAACACTGAGCGCCCAAAGACTGAGCCTGTTTCAGCTGCTGGTGTTTCTGGACCTTCCCTGTTTCGTTGGCCGAGTTGAGCACGAGCCACGCCATCATGTGTCGTGCGATGGACGAGAGTTTGGCGCTTCAACAACGGGACATGTATTGGAAGTGAGGCTTTGGCACGTTCGCTTTGTTCTCCCCGCTGATTAGTCTTTGCAAACTTAGCCCCAATGGGATGATGAAGTGAGTCTTATTTCTCCTGTGACGTGAACTATTGTTAACAATTTTTTGTGCAGTAACTGGTAAGACTAGCATCTTTACTTTGTCAACTATTATCTCACGGCCGACAAGGTGGTTCCGGATTGCGATCCATCGATTAGAGGTCGACGGTGAGACCATGCTCAGGTTTGAACATCCTACGCTCGCAGGAGTCGCTTCGGGAGGCTGGATGCAGGTTAGTAGAGTGTTCTTGTTGAATTATCCAACCTGAATGCATCTATAGCGTATGAAAGATGCCGGACAAAGTGTCACGAACCCTTCTTTTGGGCCCGCTCAGGAGCGAACCGTTGGGGAATCGCCTGCGAAGAAAGAGGCTCCACCCGTTGTGTCGATGCAGAACCCAGAGATCAAGCGAATGATTACCATGCAAGAGCTCAAGGAACATCAAAAAGCCGAGCCCTGGTTCGTTGTCGACGGCGAAGGTACGTATTCTCAACCGCCGAAGTTGCACAATAACACAACGAGGCTCGTTAGTTTACGACGGAACCGGGTATCTCGCGGACCACCCTGGGGGAGCGGACTCGATCCTGCTTGCTGCGGGAGAAGACGCCACCGAGGACTTTATGGCTATTCACAGCCCAGATGCCAAGAAGAAAATGGCCGCGGTATGCAATTTCAACCTTCCCGGCGCTAGTTTCACTTATTGGTGCTGTCTAGTTCCATATAGGGACCCTGCTCAAAGGCGCCGACGACGCCAAACCTGACACGACAGACGACAACGAGATCTCGTCGACCTTCTTGCACAAGACTAAATGGAAAGAAGTCAAACTGAAGAACATCACACCGATCTCGCCCGACACGTCCATTTTCCGGTTCGCTCTCCAGACGCCGGACCAGCCGTTGGGTCTGCCTGTTGGGCAGCACGTGTTCGTGAGGTTGAAGCGGAAGGATACGGGCGAGGTTGTTCAGAGAGCTTACACACCTGTGTCGAGGGAACGAGAGGTTGGGTATATTGATTTGTTGATCAAGTGAGTTTGGCGGGTATGTTTAGGAATATCTGAATGATTCTGGGATAGGATGTACCTACCGACGGACCAGTACCCTCAGGGTGGGAAAATGAGCGTTGGGTTCCACCAGCT
The DNA here is from genome assembly GCA_019677335.1 of Ceratobasidium sp. UAMH 11750. Lineage (NCBI taxonomy): Eukaryota > Fungi > Basidiomycota > Agaricomycetes > Cantharellales > Ceratobasidiaceae > Ceratobasidium > Ceratobasidium sp. UAMH 11750. Next base: position 5,792 of record WSLM01000553.1, on the reverse strand, counting down.
TGTCGTAGACGATACAGTCGAGCTCAAGGGACCGTTGGGATCGTTCATTTGGGAGGGTAACGGAGTTGCCCTCTGGCGGGGCGTTGAACATAAAATCAAGCATTTGGGCCTTATATGCGCTGGGAGTGGTGAGTTGCCTTTCCAATAATCATACTTTCCTACGACCGACACCACCATTTGTAGGTATCACGCCGATTCTTCAGGTCCTTCGTAGTGTGCTCGAGGACCCCAACGACAACGAGACAGTACTTTGGCTCCTGGATAGCAACCGTACTGAACAAGACATTCTCTGCCGCGACGAGCTTCTTACATTCGCCGAGCGCAAGGGTAGGATGAAGGCGCACTTTACTCTGAGCAAGTCCCCGGCGAAAGGGTGGACTTTTAGCACCGGTCGAATTAACGATGAAATGATGAGGGCCCACCTGCCACCAGGAGACCAAGCGGACACGTTGATCCTTATTTGTGGTACGTTTAGTTCATTTCATCCCAGGTTCCCGAGTAATGACGCCGATTATTTATAGGACCCGATGCTCTGATTAAACAAACTGTTAAGCCAGGCTTGGAGAGACTAGGGTGGGACACTGCTAAGACTTTAGTTGTATTTTGAACATGCTAGTGGGTCATTAGATGTATAATATTTTTGTTGAAATTTTGGTGTCGGATCCCCGTTAGAGTTACTGGACGAGAAACAAACTGTGTTATTGTTTTTATCCGTCAAGCTTAAGCAGCGCATGCGCTGTTCACAATAGAGGGTTGAACCAAATCCCATTCATTCACTTTTTAGTCTGTCCCCCCGCCGGTGTTGCGCCATTCTCTGGCCTTGGTAAGTTAATCGAAGGACCGGACACGGCGAGTTGCAAGCCCCTACTAGGTCGAGTGTGTGGCTCGTGTATTTACAAGCATATAAACCATGCATCTTTGATCCCTCTATAATGACCCCTACGTCAAGTCCAGTCCATCTTGGTCCTCCTGTGCAAAGGTTTTTTCGAGGTTGCAGGTGGCTGAGCGCTGGCAATTATCGAGTCCAATAAGCACTCACTCAAGATACCACCAGTATGTCGCATAGATCACACCACAAACCAAGAAGCATCAATGACAACACCCGTCTACTCGCACTCGTCCAGAACTTTGAATCCGTTTCCATGCTCTGCTCCACCCCACGGAGCACCCCCAATCGTCCAGGCGTCTTTGCCCTGCAAACAAAGTGTTAGCATTCGATGCGAGATGAACGAAACGCATAAACTTACAAGACCGCGCGAGGCGAATGCAGCCCAGAGATCACAAATGTTCTCACCATCGGTAAGGACCTTGTCAGCCGCGATAATAACGTCGCGAGCTTCAAAGAACGACGGGCGGCAAGGCTGATGTTTCATCCCCTAGATGACGAGCCTGTAACGGTCGCGCGTCAAGACTATCCCAGTCACAATTTAATCTTTACCCTCACGCTAGGTACGTGGAACAACCGTAGCAGCATGGTTTCAACTATCCGAACTCGTTCTCATGGATGTGAATGCTTAGTTACCGTACTTGAAAGTGGGAGAAGCCGTAGGAACCGGTTGATTCCGTCGGGGCAAGGAGGGAGGAAAACAAGACGATACTAAATCAATTCAGCAATGCGAGGGTACTGGTTGGCTGCTCATTGGTGGATCCTCGCAATTAGTCAGAATCCAATGCGGTCCAATGCGGTCCGAAACTGGCCATAATTGGGTCCAAGAGCCCCGACTTCAATCAGCTCGTGTGCCCCCGCTGGTAATTGAAAATATGTTTACTATTAACAGAAGATGCACGATATGCAAAGGTATTGTTTGCCCAAATTTTTGAAGCCTGGGGTGCTTTCCGCAGAGTCAGAGACTCTTGAAACCCAGAGGTGGCCAGAAATGGGTCTGCCCTAGTAGCGCGCATTTGTTAGCTTCTCCATACTTTGTGTACCCCTGGTCTCGCTTCTCCATTTTTGACATTTTCTGGACTTGGTCCCGAGCGGTTTGACTCGATGTTCATGTAGCTCGTAAAATATGTATTCCAAAAAAAAAAGGTCGAGTCACGCAAATGCGAATAAGCGCTGATTCCCGTTCAGATCGCGTGACGCAAGATATGTAATTCCATATCACACCCTTGCGTGCCACTAACAACCACATGTACCTCCCACTTTTCTTACGATGAGCAACCCTTTCACTGTACCTATCTCCCGGGCTCCGCAAAACGCAATACCCGACCAGTATCTCGTGGGTTCTTACGTCCGCAAGCTTTTCATGTGCTAACGGTCGAGACCTGTGTCAGGTGCGGCTGAAGGAGCACAGCGACCTGGCAAGCCACTTGAACTGGCTACAAGGCCAAATGCCCCAGTCTAACGATGGTGAATCACCGAAATTCGAAGTTATCCACAAGTACAACCGTAAGCATTCGTTCGCAGACTGAGCTTTGCTTGCGCTAATATGCCGATGTCTTGCTGTCAGTGATCAAGGGATACGCCGCAAAACTCCCCGGTCCCGTTCTGGAAAACCTAGCCAACCGCGATGACGTGAAGTCGATTACCGAAGACCGCCGCCCCACGTTGTGAGGCTCACCCGTGATTGGAATCTCTATGGTGGCGAGCCGAAGAAACCTGGCTAGGCCTTCCGATGTGTACTCGTCTGGTGTATCCTCGATTCGTAAAGCATCTACAATGAACTACAAGCTGCACAACAGCCAGCAAGGCGTTGTTTGTGACTTTAGTTGTATTTTGAACACGCTAGTGTGTCATTAGATGTACTATACTTTTGTTGGACCTTCGGCGTCATCACTATTAGAGTAATTGAACACTAAATTGTATTGTTGTGTCCATGTGAAACTTACAGGGTGTATGCGCTGTTCGCAATGGAAGGTTGACCCCAATCCTATTCACTCATTTGTTAGCCCGTCCTTTGCACCATGCGTCGGCCCCACTGGAGTGATAATGGACGAGCAGGCACAGCGACTTACAGGACCCTAGGCAATTATCGAGCGTATAGCTCTTGGGTTTACAAGCATATAAGCAACGCATTCTGGTCCTCCCTTATAATAACCTCCGTACGTCGAGTCCAGTCCACCTTGGTCCTTCACTGCAACCACCTTTCCGAGGTTATAGGTGGTAGAAGCGCTGGCAGCTGTTGGGTTCGATAAGCGCCTCAGGGTACCACAAGTATAGATCACATTGCAAACCAAGAAGCCTCAATGACAACACCGCTTACTCGCACTCGTCCGGAACCTTGAACCCGTTTCCATGCTCTGCCCCACCCCACGGAGCACCTCCAATCATCCACGCATCTTTACCCTGCAGACAAAGCCTTAGTATCTGACGAGAACTGGATAAAATGCACGCATACAAGACCGCGCGAGGCGAAAGCAGTCCAGAGATCGCAAAAGTTCTCGCCATCGGTAAGGACCTTGTCGGCTGCGATGATGGCGTCACGAGCTTCAAAAAACGACGGGCGGCAAGGCTAGTGTTTCATGCCCTGGATGACGAGCCTGCAGCCGTCGTCAGGACCACTTCGAGACTTAGGAACAGACGATACTCACAGGAGCATAAGAGTATTGCCATGCTTGGGCACGAGAGGCTTCCCCTCGACTCGCGGGCGGTAAAAGTCACCGAGAGGGATGGTGCCGTTCGCCAGGGGCTGAGGAGGGAAGAGATTCGGCGAGTATCCGTGTTTCTCGACCATCTTGCTCGACACAATCCAGAGGATTTCACCCCAGACCTCGCCAATCGTGTGCTACACAGGACGTCAAAAACGATCAACATTGTTACAGCAGGTTTCTATACCAGCATCCAATAATCAGGGTCGTTGAGGGTCTCATATGTCGACGGGTTAACAGTGGAGTTCTATACAACCATTCAACACCCGCCCACAACCCTCATTCAATGGCTCACCGTCGAGTAGGGAAAGTTACGAGCACCTCCCGGCTTGTTATTCGCCCAATCACCCACTGGAAGGTCGCGGCGGGGATCCGTGGTGTTACGAACAGTCGTAGCGATGAAATCACCCCATCCTTCACCCATTCCACCGCTCTCGCCCCACACGAGGCAGCCCGAATTCAAGGGGCCTCCAGTCAGACGGTTGGACAGACCGTGCGAGAGCTCGTGGATGGCCAAACCGGCCTCAAGGTCGCCATCGCGGTACGGAGTAGCAGTATTCCAGATGTACATGCGGCAGCGTCCGTGTTGGCCATCAGGAGGCTATAACTTTAATCAGTGCGAGTCACCAGTGGAATGAACGTACAAACGCACAGTAACAAAGTTGGCATTGTTGTAACTACTGCTGTCCTGGGCATTCGCAATAACAGCGTCGCCGTCACGACCACCTCGACCATAGTTGTCCTGTTGGAAATTGCCAGCTCGCTCGTCAAAGCCATAGCGATAGAACAGGTCGTGAATCATGTTGGTCGTGTAGAACAGTTGAGTTACGGTGAGATCGACATAGTCTTTTGGGTCCTTCTTTTTACCCTCTCGGACGCCATAACTGAATGTAAAGTTGAGACCCTCGTCGCCCTCGGGGCGGTAGTTGGAAATCCACTTGTCACGGCCCTCCCAGTTCTCGTGTGTAAACACCTAAAAGAGGTGTGAGTAATGATAAAGATAACGCAAGAATAGAGGTACATTGTTGCCCCAGGTGGTAGTGAAATTCAAGTACGTGGCGCCGTGATCTGTGAGGCCTTTACCAACCCAGTCAGGTGAACCAGGCACATTGCGAGTCTTTGAGATGGTGTGCCAGCCAAAGGGAGATGCGATCGAGTCATAAGATGCGGGCTCAACGGTACGTTCGCCCGAGTCGGGAGCGTTCAGACCCCACTTCCAGACCTTGTAGGCACCCGCCTCGGTGTATCGAATGGGCTGACCCATCGCAATCTTGGCCCCGAGCGCGTTGAGATACCCATCGGAGCGGGGCGTGGGTGAGTCCGAAGCCCAGTCGGCGACAGCGACAATGATCGAGGGGTCGTTGACTGAGATATAAGCCTCGTACCAGTTGTCCGCCATCTCCACCTCGAGGCGCCAAGTAACCTGCAGCTCAGTCTCATTATTCTCCGTCGGGGTCTAGACGTAGACCACCCGAGCTTTGACCGGGTTGACCGCACCGGGGAGACCAGTAATAATTGCAGAAGCATGGGCGTCCTGACCGACAAAGTGGTGTTCGTAAGCCACCGTCATGTGGTCAAGTGTGGCATCAAAGTTGCGGGTGAGTTGTTCAACAGCCGAGGACTCTGGGTGGGCGGCGATCATGAAGTAGAGGGCGGCACGGCGAGAGTCGTGCGGGTCTTTGCGGGTGTCTGAGGCGGCGGCCTCACGGACAGCGGTGAGCGGACCCGTGCAGTAGAGAGCATACAGGTCCTCGTACGCCTTGGACGTTCCAGCAAGCACGTACTGCGGCTGGGTAGCTAACGCCATCATTTTGTCGGCAAATTCGGCGCAGTGTGTAGCATGGGAGGGAGCTTGTGGAACGCAGCGAGCGGAGGAAGCACAAGCCGTACTCGGCCGCAGATAAAATGGACCCGGGCGCATCACGTGTCCCCGGCCTCCTGTAGAGGCCCACAACCGAGGTCCGCGCACGCTGCGGCCTCGTAGTTTTTCCTTTTCCCACCACCCCACCCTTGCCGTTGTATCCGGCACGCTTAAGCACGCATACACCGAGTCTAGCGCCTCACCCTGGCCTGCGATCCCCACTCTCGCAGCCTCGGCGGCCCGGCCCAACAACCTTGCCGCCTTCGGCGGCTCGGTTTCCCCAACACACCGCGTATGTTAGACTCGGCGTTGTGTCGTTGTACACCTAAACCAGCCCGTG
>WSLM01000552.1:0-14968 GCA_019677335.1 Ceratobasidium sp. UAMH 11750 | reverse complement strand
TTTCGCACCAGCAGGATAGGCTAATGTTTGTACAAGTCTCACTGTAATGCCGGTCTTCGGTTGTCAAGTTCGCGCCCCCGACTACCAACGAGCTCCGGTGTTTAAGTTCATGCAGCAACCACATGGAATTTCTGCTCCGACTCAGACCCAGATTTGGAGAAGTTAAGGTAACGGGTAGAGCCTATAGGGGGAGCGGCTTGTTGATTTTCGGCAGCTATGGTGGGCTTGGGTCAGATGTCAGGGGAACGGTTAATGCCTTGGGTGCACAGGGCACGGGGATTAGCCAACAAAAATGAGAATAGAAGAGTCAGATTCGCTGGGGTTTAGTGTCAAACTTGTCTGATCCTCAAATCCTTCTCTTTTCGCATGTAAGTCCATTACTTGTTTGTTTATTCGTTTTCATCTTGCTGCCGCTCGTTAGATTGTTCCCATTCTTGCACTAGATCGCATAGACTTACAAATATAGAGAATTTGTATGTCTCCGACGATTATGGTGAGTCTCAACATTGAATAAGAGCTTATCCGCACACAAGCAAGGTGCATCGCCCGGTCACGGGCACTTCAATGTATCCAGTCAGCCCACATTGGATTTCCTTGGCGACCATGCGTTAGAAGACTTACAACGCCCGGCAGCCTTTTGGCGTGCTACAGCTTCTCTTCTTCTTTGCCAACCTTTCTGGCATTCAACCTTGTGCTGAGATTCACACCGACGCATGGAACTGGACGATAAGGGCCTCTCCACGCTGGATATTATAGCGGTTTAGGCATTCTTCCGTCAAGTGACTCATAATCTAAGCTCGCTTATGGGTCGTCCGGCGACTCCTGCCTCGGGATTTAGCGGCTAGAGATACTTGGTTTACGTGTTGTGGGCGGAGAACAACTGTGCTCCATGTGTTTTGACGGTGTTCTAGCTCGACATTCGCCTTACTCCTGGGTATAAAAATGTCGATATTAGCTTGAACCCAACAATCCCATCACTCCTCATCATGAAGTTTGTGCGTGCCTTTGCCCTTGCTTCCGCTTGCTTGTACACCGCACTTGCCGTCCCAGTCTCCGACTTTGAGGCGAATGCCAGCAAGGGTCTACGGCTGATCCAAACCTCTGAAGAGACTGCTCCATTCTGGGCGACCGAGCAGGAGAAATTAGATCTACGCAAGCAGGAGAAGTACTTTGTCAGTAGTACGCCTATATTTATATTGGGATTTCCTGATATTTTCTGTAGTTCGATTTGACTGAGACGTGGCATGAGACCCAAGCGCAAAAAGCTCGTGGCATCAAGGCTATCGTCGAACGGGCAACCTGTGAGTAGTTTTTACTTTATACGAGCCTCGTATCAACCTTACGTTGCCAAGACCCATCCCCATCCAAATCGAGCCAGGTCAAGCCAATCATTTCTACACTCTCCACCTCTCGCATGTCCAGCTCGCTCTCAACCTTGACCGCCTACAACAACCGATACTATCAGGCTACCACAGGAAATCAGGCCAGTACATGGATCTACAACCAACTCGTCTCGGTTGCCAACGGCAAGAGCGGGATCACAGTCTCAAAATTCACACATTCGTGGACCCAATTCTCGGTTATCGCCAAGTTCAACGGGGCATCTACGACTGCCCCTGCGGTTATTATCGGCGCACACGAGGATTCCATCAACCTAAACAACCCTACTTCTGGGCGTGCACCTGGTGCAGACGACAACGGCACCGGTGTTGTTAACCTGCTCGAGGTTTTCCGTGCTCTCGTCGCTGCGAGCTTTGCTCCTGCCCGCCCGGTCGAGTTTCACTTTTATTCTGGCGAGGAAGGTGGTCTCTTGGGTTCCCAAGCAGTTGTTTCCAACTACAAGAGCGCGGGAAAGAGTGTCTACGCAATGGTCAACTTTGACATGACTGGCTAGTGAGCATCTCCACCCTTGCGCTTCTATACCTGGTCATGCTGAACTCTGCGCTTGTAGCTTTGCGCCAGGATCTCAGGAGGTCATCGCTCTTGTAACGGACCGTGTGGACACTGGGCTGAATACGTACCTCAAGTCTCTGATCTCCGCCTATTGCTCGATTCCGGCGGGAACCGACTATGTATGTCTATTCGGGATATTGTTGCTTGTTTCAAATGGCTTATCGTGCATATAGTGTGGCTATGCCTGCTCGGACCACGCGAGTTGGACCTCAGCCGGCTACCCTGCTGCTTTCCCCTTCGAAGGTAAGTTTCAATCTTGGAGACTGGACTCTCAATTGTACTGAGTACTCTTTCACGTAGCCCCCACCGCATATGAAAACGAGAGCATTCATTCTACCGGCGATACCACGTCTGTCGCTGGCTTCAGCTGGAGCCACTCCCTCGTACGTTCGACCTTGACTTTGTTTACGCAATACCACCATACTCACGCATATCTACTTTTATCAGGAGTTCGCCAAGCTCGCCGTTGCTGTCGCCGTCGAGCTTGGATTGGCTTAATTACACGCGGCATTAAATTTGTGGTCTTAATGTAATTGAGTATACTGTATTATGGCTAAAATGCACCTTGCTCATCCGAAACCATGAGGCTCTACCTTTGCATATACTGGTATCGCATCTATTACGAAAATAAACCGGCGCTGTTCTTACACTCGAATACCTATATATGCTTCCACTGTGTGGCAGCTTCGATGCAAGTGCTGGGGTTTTACCTTACTTATCTGGCCCTTCAGGCCAGCGAGTCGCCCATAATCCAGGCTGCAACTGGACAAGGAAGAATGTAAATCCTGTGGGTGGGTTTAAGATCGCCTGAGTCGAGAAGTCTCACCACCTTGCTCCCGAATGGCCCCAGGCCACTTTAAGTGTTCCCTCTCCCTGACTTTGACACTGCGAGTTCCACGCGCATGGCTCAGAGGCGACTTTGCCGCAAAAACAGGCTAGCTTACGAGCTGCCAGACAGGAATGGTATACCTGTGAGGGTCAACCTCTTGGCCGAGGAGGAGAGAAAATTTTCGCTAGAGCGGGGGACCCAAGTCAAGCTCAGCATTTCATATGGGTCGGCAACCACCAGGAATCCCGACCATCGGAAGCGACCGGTCGGTTCAACTCGGGTTCTCTGCTGGTCGAGCCGGATTTCTGCTTGCTTGACACATAACGGCCTGACTTCTGACCACTATAGAGGCATGCTAGGTCAGGTATCATCGGCATACACTCTGATTTCAATTGTCGTACGAATAGTGCAAATCGCCGGCATTTTGTTGGCACAAATCAGACGGGAGCCAAGTCGAACAGAGTTATAGACCTGGTCCTACATGAACGCTAGCGCATCGCAAATACAATCAGGGTATCGACGAGAGTTAATTGTGGAGCGCATATAGACACTCAAACTCGAGCAGTCAACATTGGGGCACTGGAAATAGTGGCATCTACGTGTGCACACCGACGTTGAGCTTAGCTAACTCCTACGATCGTGGTGTAAATGTAATGGTTTGTCTCTGAATTAATGTGGGGGATAAGACGCTTTACAGACATGGTTGTGTCCGCCGTCTTGGGAGTTAAGTGGGACAAAAAACATGCTGCCCTTATCGTTGTGGTCACAGCGCAAACTTTGCGAACCTTCTTCAAAACAGTGGATGGACCATGGACTTGTTTACGGGAGATACCAACCCGACTTGATGAGCATTTGTATCTGCTATTTATAATCTGCGCCGGTTGGCGGGGGGTGTTGGCTACAAGTCTTGACAAAAACTCTCGACGCCAAATCCCCGAAATTCCGAGAAGTGAGCACCTGATTTCGGTGCTCGTTTACGCCAAGACTTTTTGCAACGACTGTGAGATAAGATGCGCCCTGAATCATGTGAGTCAGGCACAATCACGAGGTCAAAAACCACAAAAATAAAATGGTGTTTCCGTTGAGGTAACGTTGCGGGCCGGCTAAATTAGCTGACGCTCCGAGTGCGATGGTATTTCCTGATGAGGTTTGTGCGAGTCACTCACGTGGATCTTTTCATCGCCCCCCCTCCTCCCGGATATTTATTTCAAACGAATCACGGTGCTTTGACATGAACACGAGCTCCTGCGACCACCTATTACAAGCCCAGGTTTATCCCGTCCGCCCACATCATTGGATTTCCTTGCAGTCCACGCGTCGCAAGCTTCCAAGCATCGAGGAGTCTCTTTGTGTGCAATAACTTATCAGCTCCTTTGCCAAGGATTCCGATATGCAAACTTGCTCTAAGGTCCACCCCAACGCATGGAACTGGACGATAAAGGCACCCATGTAGTAGCAAGCTTGATTAAGGACTTTTGAATCTAAATTCGTTTGTGGATCGCGTAATGGTGTTCTTGTTCAATGCTTGGGGGGCGGCGGGGGGGGGGGGCGGGGGGGGGGGGGGGGGGGGGCGGGGGGGGGGGGCGGCTACCNNNCAACGGGCCTTACACGCACCCCATTAGTATCCATCGTTGTTAACGCCTTTTGCATGAAAATTTGGTTGTGGCTCGCGTTAATGTGTTTCTTGTCCATTCCTTACCCCCCCCCCCATAAAAATCCTGGGTTATCGTTGAGCTTGACAGATTCCCTCGCCTCTCGTTATGAAGTTTGTGCTTGCTCTCGCTCTTGCATTTGCTTGCTTGTATACCACACTTGCTGTCTCTGCCCCCGACTTCGAGGCAAATGTTAGCCAGGGTCTGCGCCTGATCCAAACCTCTGAGGAGGTCGCTCCATTTTGGGTGACCGAACAGGGGAAACTCGCCCTACTTAGGCAGCATGAGCATTTCGTCGGTATTATTAACATTACTTCTGGGCTTTCCTGATATTTTTTGATAGTTCGACTTGACCGAGACGTGGCTGGAGACCCAAGGGCAAGAGGCTTGTGGCAGCGCTTGTGGCATCAAGGCGATCGCCGAGCTGGCAGACTGTGAGTCGTGATACTATGCGACTCTTATACCATGATGCTGACATTTCAAAGACCCACCCCCATCCAAATCATTCCGAGTCAAAGCCATCATTGCAACCCTCTCTACCGATAACATGAGTGGTTCGCTCTCGACCTTGACTGCTTTCCACAACCGATACTACAAGTCTGACACCGGAAAGCAGGCCAGCACATGGATATACGACCAACTAGTTTCGATTGCACATTATAAGACCGGGGTCACAGTCTCCACATTCAATCACTCGTGGAGCCAATTCTCGATCATCGCTAAATTCAACGGCACGTCTCCGACCGCTCCCGCCGTGATCCTCGGTGCCCACGAAGATTCTATCAACCTGAAAGTAGAAGGCAAAGACCCCGTGAATGAACGTGCGCCCGGTGCAGACGACAACGGCACTGGCGTCGTTACCCTGATCGAGGTTTTCCGTGCCCTCGTCGCTGCGAAGTTTGCCCCTATTCGCCCGGTAGAGTTTCACTTTTATTCAGGCGAGGAGGTCGGTCTGTTGGGCTCTAAGGCAATTTCCACCAGCTACAAAAGCGCGGGAAAGGGCGTCTACGCAATGGTCAACTTTGACATGACTGGCTAGTGAGCATCTCTATCCTTGCGCTTCTATACCCGGTCATGCTGAATTCTGTGCTTGTAGCTTTGCGCCAGGATCTCCGGAGGTCATCGCTCTCGTAACGGACCGTGTGGACACTGGGCTGAACACGTACCTCAAGTCCCTGATCTCCGCCTATTGCTCGATTCCGGCGGGAACCGACTATGTACGTCTATTCGGGATATTGTTGCTTGTTTCAAATGGCTTATCGTGCATACAGTGTGGCTATGCCTGCTCGGACCACGCGAGTTGGACCTCAGCCGGCTACCCTGCTGCTTTCCCCTTCGAAGGTCAGTTTCGACCTTGGAGACTGGGCTCTCGATCGTACTGAGTACTCTTTCACGTAGCCCCCACCAAATACGAGAACGGGAACATGCACACTCCAGATGATATCACATCCATCGATGGCTTCAGCTGGACTCACTCCCTCGTCCGTTTCTTTTTGCTTTTATTTTTCGTAATACTACCATACTCATGCGCATGCATTTTTTCAGGAATTTGCCAAGCTTGCCGTCGCTGTCGCCGTCGAGCTTGGATCGGTTTGAGCGTGCTTGATTTCAAACGCGCTGAGTTTGCGGTACGGATGTGATCCGGAATGTTTCGATCGGACTGCACTTCGTTTATCCTTGGTTGTTTGGGCTTGGCCGGGCATATACCTACATATAGCACCTGTTTTGACAAGGAGCTACCACCATCCTCGCCCTCGCACATGCATATATGCTTCCACTTTCGTTTCAATATCTAACTCACCGATTGTGAGGGTTAACACCCCACAAACACGGACACACAGATTATCATTCCACAATCATTACTCCATTTCATTTCTAAAGCCTTACACTCGTGCTCTCGTGTATATAAGACCTGCTTCTACGAGGCGTAGAGGATAACATTTTCTCGAATACGAGAGGTTGGCAAGTCATCCTCGCTCTTAAGTTCCGATCTTGTCCACAAGCCTCGTTCTTGCGATTGTTCGGTTCTCTCGAACCTCGCACCTACCGCGGGGGTGGCCCAACATTATGTTTCGTATTTGCCTAGAGTCAGTACGTAATTCGGCTTTGAAAAGGTATTAGGCTGTTGAGCTCATGTAACACGAGTGGAACAGAGACTGGCTCGCCTACATTTGACTTAGAACTCGGCCGCGGATCACGATATGGACCAGCACTGGTTTCGGAAAAGGTTAGTGAGAAGAGGTAACACGTGTACAAAATCCACGCCGCATTGACCGAAGCAAAGAATTGCAAGTATGAAGCAAACCATCTGGTAAGAGCGCGCGCTTGCCATTCCTGGAGAGGCGCTTAGTATCAAACAACCCCAAATCCCCTCCAACAACCAGACATAAAACCAGCCTGGCAAATACAAGCCCACCTCCGGTTCTCAACCTCCAGTCATTCTTTACTCCAGTAAGTAAAACCTCCGCTTCGGAGGTTTGGTTGAGAGCGCCCATGTCGCTAATTCGTATTGCCTTTCCCCGGTGGGCCATGCACCCCAGGTGTTAATCCCTTCCCTCATTCCAGCACTTCTCATTTCACACATGGCTCATCGATGTCCCGCCTGCGGAAAATGGATGGCTTACGAGCGGCCAGACAGGTATATCTGCGAGGGTCCCCATCTTCGCCGACGAGGGCAGAAAATCCTCGTTGGACGTAAATCCTCTGGACATCGCAAGAACCTACAAGGTGGCGGTCGCGGACCCAAACCGGGCTCGACCTCAAGTAACCGCAAACGGGCATCTAGGCGCTGATACATTCCGCAACACGCTCATTGTAGAAGTTCCCACTTTCACTTTATCGACTGGTTCGCTGTTCGTTTCACACTATCCTCTTCGTGTTGTTTCTTTACCCCCGCCACATGTAGAATTTCATCGGTACTGTATGCTAGTTGATGTACCCCCTTAGACTTGTGGATTTAATTAACTAGTTGTACTCGCCTACGTACTAGTTACGTTGCGATAACAGTATTTTCAGTCTGACGAGGGTTTATGAGAGGTCGATGAGTAACTAACTTACAATACATCTAACCTTGATCAAGTCACCGTAACGCTCCAAACCATGCTTCGGCGATCCCCAGCCAAAGGGCCATGGCACATGATCGACGACTTGGACTCCTTGTCCTCCAGCGTCGCAACCACACTAACAGAGGTCTCCCCAAACAGCTCTTTCCACAGTGACTCCCAACTTTGAAGCGAGTGGCAGAACATCTTGCGATTTGCACCGCCAATATTGTCGTATATGCCGGGTTCTGGTCCGCCAACGTGTGAGCCGAATATAGTAGCCCCTGGGATGTGGCTAAGGAGAGCGACGCAGCGCTCTGCAATCTTTCGTTGGTCCTCTAGCATGGTTGGGCTTGAGCGAAAGCACGTAGAGAAACTGTGTATATGCGCCTACCTTCTGAGAATAAATGGAAGAATGCGGAAGCGTGGATGATGGCCACATGCCCCAGCAAGTCTGTTAAGGTGTTCAAGTTTGAGAGGTCCGGCCTAGCCACAGGTTTGCTGGCGCTGATATCTAAAAATTCGGGGGAGAAAATGTCGCCTTGAAGGAACGGAACGGGAAACGTAGTCGGATCATCTTTGAATAGCTTGAAACCAAGGTCCCAGAAGTCTAAGTGATGTAGGTCAAAGCAATCAATTATCCTGTTGGAAGTGGACGAGTGCACTCGGTACTCACCTCGCCGCAGGTCTGTGGCAACAATATTTTTCACTGGATACCCATCCAAAGCTGCTTTTCTGGCGTCGTTTCCAACTCCAGGCTACAAGTCAAAAACAGGTTCGGTTCATGTGCAAGGAGTACTCACAGCAACATGCCATTTCTAAGAAGATTGCATCCGGATGGGTGCGGCCATACTCGAGCACATGCGCATATGCGGGGTAGCGGAGCACTTTTAGTCTAAAAATATGGCAAATACATCTAGTAGATTGATACAAGATAGTAAACACACTCACTTTGTAAACATGAACCCGTGTATACAGGGATAGGGGAATATCTGTGCACCAATAGTCTTCAGCAGCTTGTTGAATCCTACGCATTGATCATACCTTGTACGCTTTGGATTGTATATCAATGATGTGTCGCTTGAGCCCAACTTGGCCCGTTATGCCTGTGGTCGACTGGTAGAACTCCACTTCATCCGGCGCCAGCGAATATGCTGATTCATCAAGCGGAATGCAATGCAAATGCTGGAAAGACGCAGCGTCGCCGACCACGGCCATTTACACCAGACGAAAAACGGCTGGTCGTGGGCGAGAAGCAAAAGGTTCAAGTTGGATACATGGTACATCGCGCCAGCCGGGCCGATACGCACAGACCATCATCGGCAGCGCTAATTATAATTACAGTCACATGACCTCAGCAAGCTGCCCATGCCCATTCACTCCAGGCGAAATCTCGTGTACCCTCACACCCCCGCACCTAGCCCTCGCCAGCTTTTGAAGATCAAACGCACAATAGTTGTCGCACAGCTCGAGCCACATGTCTGTAAGCTTTTGGGCTATGCGAGGCAACGAGAGCGCACGGATGACTGCCGAAGTGACGTTGCATCCTCCGAGCATGAGTCGTTCGAGCTCGGGCATTCGGCTGATGATCTCGCAAAAGAGGTCTGCGGGGTACGCGCCTCCTTGGATCGTCAGGTTTCGGACCCGGCGAAGCGAGACGGCAGGCTGTTTCTCGGGGCATGGAGGAGCATTTGCGTCGGTATTGGGGAATAGAGCTCGGAAGACTTCGCATTGGTCGTCGGCATCGAATTCAAGCTCGAGTGTCTCTAGGTTCGGCATGGAGACATGGGATAGGAGGGTGGTGATGAGTGCAGGGTTGACAAGACGGAGATTAAGGTATTTGAGTTTGGAAAGGACGATCATGGGATGGGTAGATTCTTCATCCAGGATCTGGAACTCGCATTGATCGAGGACAAGTTCTTCAAGGGTTGGGCTGTTTCGGGTGAGCGAGTCTGCGAGTTGTTCCCAGACGATTGCAGTCTCGTCGGTGCACATTGCTGTCATGCAGAGAACTGTAAGGTGGGAAAAGGCGAGGTCAAACCAGGGGAACGGAACAGCCCGAAGCTTGAGGACTTGTAGGTTATCGCCACTCCCACATCCAACGGCGCCAAACGTGGTAGAAATATCAGAAGAAAGGGTAGAGGCAAAGGATTGCATGCCAGAGCAGGGGTCATAGGGTAGACTCAACTCGAGCGCTTGGAGCTTCGGAACGACACCGCAGAGTTCGGCCAACGTAGCCTCGACGCAGTCTTGGTCAGGAAGCACGAGGTTGAGCGAGTTGATGCGTCGGAAATGCGGTTGTAGAATCCGGAGCAAAGCGGAAACATCTCGGGGGAAAGTAATGGACTGGGATGAGAGTGAGTCCAGGACAAAGTCGATGCCGCATTCTCCGCTTCGAAGCAAGATCTCCGGAAGGCCGGCCCCGTAGGAGCAAACGCGGACTGTAGTCCACAGGGTGGGTGTATGTAGGACGACGCTGCGCCAGCGCGAGCACGTCCATGAAGCAATCAAAGCGAGACTAGGTCCCTCGTTGGCGTTGTCGTCGTATGAGAGAATACGAATAAATATCTCTTTGGGCAGGTCGTTGATTGACAAGCTGCGTAATAGGTCGAATTGGTGACTAGTCTTTTCAGGGGTTCAGGAACCCACCTTGAGCACTCTTTAGGCTCGCTCCACGTCTCGTCGACCGGAACGTTGCGTTCAATCACAGTGGCATTAATATTGGCCTCGCCTCCGCTCTGTATCTCAATCACCTGTGCTCCAACCGCTCTACTTGACGATTTAATACCCACTCGACGTTTGCCTACAAGGAACTCACCGAGCCACCAAGGCCACAGATGCCTCATCATTCCGCGACGCACTCCCGACCACAACCGCTTGCTGCCCAGATGGTTTCGCCCCTCGCAACCGAAGAAGCCATCGTTTCAAGCGCTTTGCTTGAAGTGAGGCGAGACGGGGCATTGAAGAGTCGAAAAAGAACGAGAGCTCGAAGAAAGATCAAGGAGGGGGAGAAGGTAGAGCAGAGAGAGATAGGGGGAGACGATGACGATGGCTAGCTCACAGAGGGGAACGGATGGAGTAGGCGGCACGTGGGGCATTGCATTTGTCAGGTATGTCATGGACGTATCCGGAGATCACGGAAACGGCAAGGTATACCCATTTCGGGGTTGAGCGGGAATTATCTATCCATGAAAGACAGAATTAATAACGACGGCTATGAAGCGCGGACGATGGCCATGCGTATGCTCACACTAGCCGAGGCGCAGCCGCTCCGAACCCATTTCGCACGCTCGGGTCCAAACGTGAACATGGGAACTCAAAGTCAAACCAACAGTGACACTTTCCAGCCAACGACGACCATAGTATTGTCAGATCTAGAGGACGTGCTAGCAGGCATCGACAAAGCTACATACTTGGGCGCCAGTTGCTTCGGCCTCATAATTCCCCCAACCCCCATTAAACCCCTTCCCCTCGGCTCCGGAGACTAGTTGTGGCAGGCGTGACGTTGCTGAGACCTCCGCGGGCAGCGCCAGGGCGGACGAATCCGGATCTCTTTGCTCCTCGGCCAAAGCGTATACTAGTAGGAACAAGACTGAGACTCCTCATGGACGAAGCAAGGTCATCGACGGTATCTGTCCCTGTGGGCGTCTGGGGTTTAGGACTGGGCGTGGCATTGGGGACACGTTCATCCTTGGAAACGGCAGGCTCGGCCGCCGTGTTGGCAACTGGGTCGTCGTCCGAATGGAGATCGCCCTCGTCTGAATCCTGGTTCGCGTTTTCCTTGACGTCATTGGAACCCTCGGCCCGCGGCCTCCATTCTTTGCGGATAAGAGTAGCCCCCTCGCCGTATCGCGCCAACAACTGGCCAATCCCGTGCTTGGTGACCGCAAAAAAGTATAGTTTAGGATAGCCGTGGGCGCTGATCAGGTGGAGTCGTCTACCCTTAGGCGTACGAAACTTGCGAGGACAACTCTCTAAAAAACACGCGAACTGGGGATAACAAGTCAGTGAGTACCCCCCTGCCACGCACAAACTTTACGCACGATCTTCTCACCTCGTTCGTTCTTCACGGCCGCAATCTCGTCATGATACTCTGTCTGATGCTACGAATGAAGAGTTAGTTTCCTTTGTTCGAAACGAGGTTGGGTTTGAACCCACCAGTTCAAGCAGCCTGGCGTCTGGAAATATCTTGGCGCCTCCCGATTCTTGATGGCATGCGCCCTCCTGACAGATGTGGGTATGATACTTGGTATAGTGTGCTTCTAGTTCGCGCAGAGAGCCGAGGACTGTAGGTTGGCGAGGAGGTGCACAAGAGGGAGGTAACGAACAAACAAGTGATCTGGTTGTTCCACTTGAAGAAGCTCGAGGGATCTTGGACTCGCCCGTTATGGGATCCTCAATGTCGATATCGGGCACAGTAGCAGATTGGGGTACATCCGCGTGAGAGGAAAACGAAGTTTGTCTACGACGCTTGCCGGACATGGTGGTGGCTAACTCAAAGGAGGTAACGGGTAGCTTGTCTGCTCGTGTTTGGCTACTTTCAGCCCAAAGCTTAAATTCGTATTAAATACTTGTGTCCTCGTATGCCCAGCTAATAAACCAAGTACGCGGCCAATTTATATGACAAAAGTTTCAGAGCGGGCAAGCAGCGTGTAATACCGGTAAGAACACGTGGTGTATGATCGCCACTAGACATATCTGGTTTAACCGGGGGACAAGTCTTTCCATATTTGTGTATGATTCAAGCCCGTGTCCTATACACAGTTATATTCGCCCGACAACGTGGGAGATCAAGGACGAATGACACTTCTCCACGTCCGTTGATCAGCTATAAAGCGCGAATGTCACTGCGAGATCTCGAGACGACGACGACCCCCCTTTGCTTCGGTCCCGCGCAACGTTTACTATTGAATGTCTATGGCTATTGGTGCTGAAGACTGCTTCAAACATTTGAGCCACCATGCTCCACATATATCGTACCTAGTAAATGAGTCGCCTTCCAAATCTCCAAATTCTCCGCCGAGCCAAACACCTAAAGCATATAGCCCTGAGACTGCAAGACTGGTACAAGAGGGCCGTACTCGGGGGCCAAGTCAGGAAAAGCTGGTATGCACCCATGAGCACCTGCCGGGTATATTTCTTGACCGTCGGGGCATCTGTCCACAGGGAAACCTTATCACCATAGACAAAATCAACCCCAAATCGTCCACAGCAGGGATATACATAGACCGGGGGACCCAAACAACCCCCGAACTGGACCCGGAACCCGTCTCCTTCCCATTTTCCGCAGACACCGCCTCCCTCTCTCACAACGTCCGCCGCACACAAGAACTCGTAAACCTCTACTTTAAAAATATCCAAGAAACAAAACACGTCCTCTTTCAGTCTCCCTCGCTCCCAACCCTCCCCGACGACGTCTGGACAGACATCCTAGCCAACCGATACGTCGACATCGGACGCATACACTTTGCTTACAAGCCTATCGCCTATGCAATTTCCACGTTTTACCAATGGCAAGACGCATTTACTGCGTACGAAGCGGGCGTGTGTATCGCTTTTCCGCATCGCAAAGACGAATTCCAGACGTGGGCAAACAACGTAAAGATGCTTTTCAAGCTGCACAGCGTAGTCGCGCACCATCGCGTTATCCGCGCAGAGAGGATCCAGCGTCAAGCGGTATTCGACTCCCGCACCCGGTCCCTGGACGATCAAACTAGCATCAAAGAGCTCAACTCGGGTGTCTCGACCTCGTTGCCGTCTTTTGTTGCGCAGGAGCAGCCCAAGGCGCCAGTGCAGGCCGTCAAGCACGAGCCAACCGGGGCGGGCGAGGATCCAAACTTTGGCGACAGGAGGACCCGGTCGCTCGGAGTTTGCAGTAAATGGAACTGGGGGCGCTGCACCCTAAGGGACGTGTGCAGGCTTAAACATGCGTGCGTCATATGTCAATCTGAGAAGCATACGGGGAAGGACTGTTCGGTGCCAAGGACGAGAAAGATGAGGCAAGCGTCGAGTCGGTAGACAGTGATCTGGACTTTTGCTCGCGTATTGTTTTTGCTGATGTTGTAAAATGTCAATTGTTGTGAAACGACTGCTCGGTGAGATTACCAGAGTTATACTACGACAGAACCTGGACCAACGCTGCAGCCCCATCGCAACGTGTGGCAACGGGCCCTGGACGTACCGAGGACCTCCCAAAAAGGTAGACAGCTTTCCCAAAAGAGTACGCTATTTAGATCGATGTGCCGCATATAGTCATACCCACGCTGACACTTTTCCAAGCGGGCGATCTTCCGTTCATCGGCTTATAGCAACGTAAACTCAGTCTGAAATTTTCTGAACAACCATCTCCTGCAAAGCTCACACTTGGCCATGTCCGCCGGCACCATGTCTCTTGAACTTCTCGCCTATCATGAGCCACACGTGTTGTACCTTGCAAACGAAATAACCTCTTCAAGCCTTGCGGTCACACCATTTACATTTGTCTCGAGTCAAACGATTGAAACAACAAAATCCGAAGAAAATCTAGTCCGTATTCAATCCAGTCCCTCCTTTCAAGCATCAAATGCCCAAAAACCATCTACAGGGAAAGCTTACACCCTTGCCCGACATCAACCCCCAAATCAAAACAGGAATATACACCGACCGAGGAGCCCAAACAGCCACCGAAACCCCACTCCATTAAAACATCACCACCCCCTCTCTCCCACCACACATCCAACTCACACACGACCTAGCAAATCACACCTCCGAAACCCGAACCTATCCAAATTCCTCCTCTCTAACCTCACTTCATTGCCACCACACCCAGACAACATCTGGACCGACATACTCGCGAACAAATCCATCAACCTCGAACGCATACACCGAGCAAACACCTCTACAAGTTTCATCACCACCGCTCAACACTGGACCAGCGCATTCGAATCGTACGAAGTGGGAGTATGCATTGCGTTTCCGCACCGGATAGCTGAGTTTCAAAAGTGGCGCGGATGTGTGCAAGGGCTGTTCGAGCGGTATCCGGCGAGTGGGCATTGTCATATCGTGCGCGCCGAGAGTGCCCAGCGTCGGACAGTGTTTGATTCTCGGACGTGCTCGCTGGACGATGAGAAGAGTATTGGGGACTTGAGTTTGAGAATTGCTAGGCTTTTGGCGCAGCTTCCTCCCGTCAAGAGCAAGAGCGAGGATAAACCGGTGGGAGGGCCTCGTCCCATTAAGGGTATTTGCCGGAAATGGAACTCGGGGAGTTGCGCGTTTGGTAATAGGTGCAAGTTTAAGCACATTTGCAGGAAATGTCACTCGGAGAAACATCGGGCCAAGGACTGCACGATGCGCAAAAAGGCCAAGCCGAGGCGCCACTCTTAGCCTGCATCTTGATTTTTTTGAATATTTTGTAACCATTGGTCCTCTACAACATATTGGGAGCCCTCAATTCTAATGGATTTCAGTCGGATCCCTCTTCGGATACCTCGTTCAAAGTTTTAGAGGGGAAATGA
>WSLM01000551.1:0-12900 GCA_019677335.1 Ceratobasidium sp. UAMH 11750 | reverse complement strand
ACTCACTTCCCACCCTACATCCAACATCTCTTTGCTGGCTCAGAGCTTGAACCAGATGGATACGGAACTCACATCGACTGGGAAAAACCGAGTGCGGTTCCCCACCAATCTCACGTACGCAAACTTCTTGGACTTCCAGATGGTACCAACCGTGAGTGCATCGTTTTGGAAATGTGGCCATTTCATCATTTGACGTTAAACCAGCTGTGTTATGAGCTCGAATACCCCCGAACTGAGAGGTATGCCATTGTTGCTTTTCAACGTAGTGCTGTTCTGCTCACTTGGCATGTTTACACCACAGAATTCGACCAATGTATATTTTCGAAAAGACGGTCGCCACCTTTGGTACTTTCACTTTACTGTACACCATCACCGAACACTACATTATACCGTTAACCCCGACTTCCGAACAATCGTTCTGGAGGTCAATGCTTGATCTTGCGCTGCCGTTCATGGTAAGCTATTTTGTTTGCCAATTTAGAGGCAAGTGCTAATTTCTTTGCAGTTATCATACCTTATTCTATTTTATATCATATTCGGTGAGTGTATGCGCATTGTGGAATTGGATCCGCCCTAAATCGTTCAACTAGAATGCATTTGCAACGGTTTTGCCGAGCTATCTTGGTAAGTTTACTACGCATATTTCGCAAGGATATGATACGAGTATCTCCTAGCTTTGGGGATCGGGAATTCTATCAAGACTGGTAAGCGCGGGCAAACGCTCACCTAGACAAACTCTAATACTTTGGCCAGGTGGAACTCTACATCTTTCGACGAGTATGCGCGCAAATGGAACAAGCCAGTACATGCCTTTCTTCTACGCCATGTTTACCAGGCTTCGCTTTCCTCCAAGCGCGTCTCCAGGTTTTCTGCGACGTTCCTCACATTCCTCCTTTCGGCGCTAGTCCATGAGCTCGTCATGGCCGTGGTGACAAAAAAGATAAGGATGTACTTGTTCGTTATGCAGGTTTGTGCTCAATATTCGATGCGATTGTGTTTTGGATGCTGATGCGGCGGCAGATGTCTCAAATCCCGCTAATATTCTTGGGCAGACTGCCATTTATCAGAAGGAACAAAGTACTTGGAAACGTTCTCTTCTGGGTTGGGCTTATGGCTGGCTTCCCGCTGTTGTGTGTTGCGTATTGTGCCTACTAAGGCTTTCCCCGCCCAAAAATTTAATACTTGTACGCCTTACATCTCGCTTCTTATACCTTTTCTTCATATTACTTCTTGCTAATGGAACACATCTGTCTTGTTTGTTTTGTGGTGTCGGCGGGTTGGCCTTGCTCATTTGTTTATACCACATCATATCAATGCTTCTCCAACAGGGTTTTCCCTTAGGGTCCAATGACGTGAGCGTGTGATGCTGTTTCATCCCAGCAACCACGAGCGAATACCAACATCATGTTTCGTGCCACTAGAAGTCTTGTACAGTATCGCTATCGTACGTTATCACTTCTGTGTCCTCCAAGCAAGCAACTATGCGGCCTAGCTAGCCCTTTACTAGCTCGGCGGGGTCTTGTGCCCGCCATTCGTACGTTCACTGCCACGCGATGGCGTTTACAGACCCCAGTTCACACATCACCTCCCAACCTCCCCGAAGAAAAGAATGAACCCGCTAACAGGCCTGCTCTCCGCGAGAACATCTACACAATCCCCAATGCACTCACTGTATCCCGGATCTTGTCATGTCCCTTACTTGGGTGGTCAATTTTGGAGGGCAGGTATGGTCTTGCGTCTGGGCTGCTACTATACGCGGGAATTACCGATTGGGTGAGCCTTTTGTGTTTCTCTCAGTACAAGATATTGGGTTGATCGAATGATTGACCATAGGTAGACGGATACATCGCAAGGAAATGGAATATGCGCACCGTACTTGGAACTATCCTCGACCCTGCAGCGGACAAGACACTGATGACAACTCTGACGGTGACGTTGGCTATCAAGGGACTTTTGCCGGGTAATTCCTTCGAGGGTATTGCTAGTCTAACCACTCACCTATTTGACGCACAGTCCCTTTGGCCATCATTATCCTTGGCCGGGACGTCGGACTGAGCATCTCAGCGTTTTATTACCGTTATATCTCGTTGCCTCCTCCGGTAAGCTTGTATACTCAAACATGCCGGTTATTTGCCCACCGTGTTACTGTGTAGAAAACGTTTGCGAGGTATTGGGACTTTAGTATTCCTTCTGCTGACGTTCGTCCAACCGACATCAGCAAGGTTCGTATCTTGTTTGCCTTTGCGATGTTGTTCGCGCTCATTTCACGCTCGTTTGTAGTTAAATACCGTTCTGCAGCTCACACTGATGGGGACAACCACTGTTGCCCCTATACTACCTCTGGATCTTTCTTTGCAGCTCTCCGCCCTACAGTTCGTAACTTCCTGTCATATTTCATTGGGTGCGCAAAACTGATGCCCAACCTAGATTGACTGTGGCAATAACAACAATATTGAGCGGACTGAGCTATGTGTTCTCCAAGAACGCCGTCAAGATCTTAACATCCAACAAATCATCATCTAAACCATAAATCCATATCAATCTCACCAGGACGACGAATAACATACAAATCACATAATGTTAACACCAAAACAAGACAAAACGTATTGTACAAGCATCAAATCAACATAAAAAGCACCCGAGAACAATCATGCGCGACCAGGTACGGCCCGATGGCGACGAACTTCCTCCAGAGCTGCGTTGATCGCGGGCTTGACCTTTCTCTTTTGTCTCCAGTCGGCACTGAGGCGCCTAAAGCTGTGATTAGCAACACACTTGAGACAGCGATAAAGGTCCAAACGTACTGAGCCCGAGTAATGAATAATACCGCTTTTGCGACACTCTTCAATGACTTTCTCGCCTTTGCGGGTGGCTTCTCATGCGGGAATCCTGGTCGAGCGAGAGCGCGTTCAATCTTCTCATCCCTATTCAAAATGGTCAGGATGGCTCGACTGGACCTGGGATACTAGCACGTACGACTTGGAATACACATCAAGCACCTGGATAAGATACTTTTTCTGATAACAGACGTCCTGGCGCAACAGAGACTCGCGGTAGAACTTGTCTTTGAGGTACCGAATTTGCACCATAAGTCCTTTGCACTCCTTGTTGTGCATCTTTTTCAGGTTCTCAACTTGTTCGGGTCTCCTGCAAAACGAATAGTCCAGGTCAGACATGAGAAGCGAATGAACGAAGCGCGCATACAAAGCTGCACCATGGTCCTTCAAACGAGCTTGCAATTGGCCCGCGGCGTCCTTTGCCGACTGTAGCTGTTCGTTCAAGGCCCGCATCTGGGCTTGTGCCTGAGCCCGCGCACGCTCCTGCCGATCCTTCCCACGACCGTTCTCCCCGACACGTTCCGACCTGAGCTGCTCGATATCGGTCCCAAGCTGGTCCGCCTCCGACTTGACGCGTTTCAGCTCGGCCTGAAGTGAGCGTACAACGTGCTCGGCGTCGGACTGAGCACCGCGTGCGATATGCATTGCCGCTGCCATGTCTTTCATGCCGGCTTCGCGCTCGGTAAGCATAGCACGCAGCGATTCGATTTCCGTGACCTGCATGTCGAGGCGATGTTGACGCTTCTCGTGCTCATTCTGGGAATTGGCATTCCGTTGGCGGAGAGACTCGGCGCGCTATAACTTTGTTTCAAGCTTGCTCTTTATGGCCGAAGCGATAGACGAACCTCGGTGATTTCCTCAAACCGCTTCCGCAGTTGCTCGTGGTCGAGGGTGAGAATTTCGCGCTCTGCCCGCAAATTCTCAATCTGCAGGTTATTCTCGTGCAACTTGGCCTCGAGATGACGAGCCTTGGATTCAACAATTGCATTACCTAAAGAAACAAGACGTAAAAATTAGTATTTAATCTGGGGGCGCCCTGTAGCGTCTTACTTCTTAATTCCATTTCAAGCTCCTTGTTATTATTCTTGTATCGTTCCAGTTGAGCCTTGACAGAATCGACGTCCTAAAATCGCGTCTTGTTAGGATGAACCGACACCCATGAGCTAAAATGAAAGGAATTCACCTGGTTTGTTCTCTCAAGTTTCGCAAGTACCTCCGTCTTTTCCCTCGCCACTCGCGAATGCTCGGCTGCCAGGGACCGCAGCTTGGACCGTTCTGCACGCAGATCTTCCTCGAGTTCCGCGATAGCAGTCTTAGCTCGCCCCAGTTCCTAGACGTCCACAGGCTCGCACTTAACATGAGAATCAAACGGACAAGACAAACGAGCGTACCATGTCAGCTAAGGCCTTCTCTCGTTCCTTCTCATCCTTGATACTCTTCGCAGCCTCGATCGCTCGTTTCCGCTCCTCGTCCAACGCACGCTTCATCTCAGCCTCAGCCCGGCGCGCCAGTTCGACGTCTTGTCGACCTGCGCCCTTAAGCGCCTCATTTTCCTGTCCTAGCTTTTGCCATTCGGCACGCAGGCTCTCAAGTTGGGCGTTTGCAGATGAAAGTGCGGTTTGTAGGTTGCGGGATGTCTTGGTCTCGGGTGTAGGAGGTTCGGTTATCAAGTCGTCGAGAAGGCTAATTGCTGTGTAAGTACATGCTAAGGTATTCAAGTGGGAACGCTTACCTCGGTGCGCTCGTGTCGGCCCACTGGGCGACTGCAGACGCGTCGAACCGCATGTGGCATTTTGCACATCGACACCGCTGAAGCCTCTTGACTAGGCGTTCCTCTCTCCTTCCAAGATGTGCGACCTCCCGCTCAAGGCTGGTGATCTTCTCTTTCGCAAGATACAAGTTCTTGCTCAAAACAACGTTGCCAGCACTAGCTTTCTCCAGCCTGTCGAGCTTATCGTCAATGCTTTCGTTTGCTTCCGCTAGACGTGCATCTACTTCGGCCACTCGTGCCTGAATGGCCTCAGGGTCAGCCAAACCATGCATCGTGCTCTGGTTCATCCACGAGGGCTGAATGTTCAATCTTTAGTTACTAGTCAATAACCAAGACGATAATCAATAAACTCACGTCTCTCAGAGCTACCCCTGGTGTCTTTGGTGTCCTCAAGTTCATCATCGCAATGCGGTTCAACGGCGTTCCGTGCATCGGGGTTGCCGAGAACGAGGCCCTACCAGGAGTTCCCGCGCCGCCTGCTCCTGCCCCGAAACCAGCAGAACGCATGACCTGTATGCGCTCCGTCAGCACCTCCTTCTCTTTCTCGAGCTGCTCGATTCGCAGGTCTTTCGCTTTGGCAAGAGCGGTCCCGGCAGGAGACTCCGTCGTAAGCCGCGCGATCTCGCGGTGAGCGTCATCGAGCTGGCGTTCGAGTTCCGAAACCAGTACTTCGTGTTCGTGCAATGGGATGTGGTCTTCGGTACCAGGGCGGCTCCGAGAAGAGCGATCCATGAGCTCGGCACGTTCGCGTTCGAGAGAGGTGATTTTGCCTCGAAGTGATTTGATCTGTTCCGCATCGTCGAGGATTCTCGATTCGGCATCTTCGAGCGCTGCTTCCATCTGGGCGACCTGCTTGAGGGCCTCGCCCCGCTGGTGAAGTAGCTGGTCCTTCTCGTCCAGGATATCCTCTCGCTCGCGGACAGCAATATCGCGTTGTCGTGCAGCCCCATCTCGTTCGCCCAGTGCAGCATCCCGTTCGTTCGCAGCTTCGTCTCGCTCCTTGACCAGCGCATCCATCTCCTCCAGCTCTCGCTCCATCTCTTGCACCTTCCTCTCCCACTCTAACGCCTCGTTCTCCAAAGACCTAATCTTATCAACCGCCTCAGCTGCCCCAATCTGCTCGTTCCTCAACCCAGTCCTCGCGTCCCTCAATTCTGCCTTCAGCGCCCTCCCTTCCTCACCGAGCCTTGCAACCTCTGCATCCAGCTGCTTGATTTCGTCCTCGAGTTTCGCGCGCTGCTCCTGCTCCAGTGCTAACGCCTTCTCGTGCGCCTCGTGTCCATCCCTGCTTGGGTCCGCAAGCTGCTCGCGAAGTCGGGACACCTCGGCGTCGCGCTCGTTCAGCCGACCCTGCAGCCTTTCGACGACTTTCTGAACATTGATCTCGAGCTCAGCCATCTGGGCTTTGCACTGATCTTTCACTTCGACGACTTCTTCTCGAGTAGCGGTTGCATCGGCTTGTGCTGCTTCGAGTTCGGAACGGACAGCTTCCACCTCGTTGCGTGCGGCCTCGGCATTGTTGAGAGCAGCGACGAGTTCCTCGTTGAGATCTTCCACAACCTCGATTTCTGGGTCCCTCTCCATTCCATCATCGCCAGCGTCCAAGTCGATGCTTATCCCCTCCCCAAATAACGTGTTCCGATCGACCTTGACACCCCTCGCCCCTAGTCGCTCAATCAGCTCCAAGCAAGCCCTCTTCAGCGCGACGTTCTCGTCTTTGTATATCGCGTTCTCCTCGGAAAGGTGATTATTCAGGCTCTGCAAATAGGTCCTCAGCTTCCGCTGGTCAAACTCGCCGCCTCCGCCCCTGGCGTGTGAAATCGCATCAAACGAAGCATTGGCTCGCCGATGGATGGCCAGATCGTGCGACGACGCAGTCGACACAAAGCTCGAGCTCCCTACTCCACCTACAGACGCTAGATACGCCTCCGACACACGGCGCACCGCTGGAGTCTGAAACTTGCCGTGCACAAACGGGGCGCCTTTCGGGCGCAAAGTAGGACGTGCGGCCGAGTTGATAACTTGCATCATAAACGAGCGGCTGAGCTTGTTGGAGGCGGGCGGAGGGTGCGGCGTTCTAGATAGGCCACTATCGAGCCCACTGCCTGGAGTCTGGGGAATTGGGAAGCGCGTGCGGGGTTGAGCGGGCGAAGGAGCGGGCGACTGGGTCGTAGCGCGTTGAGTAGGATTAAATTGGACGGCAGAAGTGGTAAGAGCAGGAGTTTCGCTTGATGCCTGTTGACCGGGGGAGGAGCGGGATCGGCCAAGGGAAGGCGCTGAAACAGAGTCGTAGGTTATTTCGCTCTCGCTTGCTGGAGGAACCACACTAGGAGCGGCCTTTGGGCTGGGTCGAGCGCTCAGGCGACTTTGAGAGAGCGACCGTTCCAAAACTGACGCAGAACGAGAGTGTTGTGACGCTGATCGCTCCGGATTGGGTTCCTTAGGCAGCGAATCATAAGAAATATCGCGTTCACTGTCCAGGCTTTGTGCAACGCGAGAAGCGGGACGAGAAGCAGGTGCCGAGTTGCGGCTGCGATCGGAGACCGAGCCATACGATGCGTCACCCCGAGCAGGACTGAGTGGGAGCCGTTGGATAGTTGGAGTATGTTGAGACGAGGTGGAAGTAACAGAGCGGGGAGAGTGGGTGAGAGTGGGAATTGGAGAGGGTGCTTGAGCAGGAATGCGCGCACGAGGCGAAGGTTTGATGTGAGCTGACAGGCCATTGGAACGACGGGTAATATCCTGGTCATACGGTCAAGAAATGAACAAAAAGACCAAGGCAAAGGCTACTCACCGCATCACGCGCTGAAATGTTCGAGTCGTTGTAAATGTCCTTGAGCGATTTGTGAGCAGGCGCTCGACTCTCATTGCGGCCGGGCTCCTCAGGCGACCCAGAGCGACTGATAGATTCCAAGGCATCCGTTAAAGACATCGACAACTCGGCATCGTCCTCGGTCGGAGGGGGCAAATACTCCTCTGGCAACGAGTCGGTGCTCAGTTCGCGAGGATTCGAAGAGGCTGAATGAGAGTTGTCTGGTTGGATTGGTGCACGAGCGGTAGTTTCGCCAGCTGATCGGGGGGTGGAAAGAGCACGAATTTTATTCGGGCGAGGGGTGGGAGTATATGTTGAAGGGGGCTTTGGCTTGTCAGGAGTTGGATAGTAGGCTGAATGCTGGACCGAAATTCCCTCGCTCTCGTCTGGGAACGCCGAATCCTCGAACACCGGCATCGAGGGGAGGGAGGGCAACTCTTCGTCTTGGGCTTGTTCGATGCGCGCCCATATGCGCGACGGAGTCTCAAGACGCATCGCCATGGCTGAAGGTGGCCGTTGGTTAGCAGAATTCTTAATGCAATTTATTCAACCATAACTGACCTAGTGTTGTCGACGCGTGTCTTAGGTTTGTTCAGCGCGTCGACCTCGCACGTGATCGCAATGAGTTTATGTCAGCTGCCGGTTACTGGGATGCATGAGAAAAACAATGGGTCATCCTAGTATGGGTATGAGACCCGTAGAGCATTTGAGCAGGACGCATAGATCTATCCCTATACATATATAAGCGCAGACTTAAGATTCTTAGTCGACGTTGTGGAAAGTCCCTTCGTGACACGTGACTACTGGTGCAGGTGACGTTGCCAGTGCGTTCGCCATACAAGCTTGACTTGCGAGATGCTAAGCCCGACATGCCTACGTAGTCGCCTACTCAGCCCAGCCTCTTTTCATCGTCTGTTCTCTTCAAGAAGAGCAGTGGTATACTCAGAGACCGGTGATCCAGCCCAAGTGTTGTCGGTCTCAAAAGTATCTGCATTGCCGGAGCAAATCCGTACTGGAAATGTAGGCATCAGGTTCCTACTCTCACCGGTCAACCCAGCCGACCTTAACGTTATACAAGGTCATTCCTGCTTAATCTAGCAATTACTTCATTCTAATGCCGGCTTTTATTCAGGTGTATACCCCTCC
The DNA here is from genome assembly GCA_019677335.1 of Ceratobasidium sp. UAMH 11750. NCBI lineage: Eukaryota > Fungi > Basidiomycota > Agaricomycetes > Cantharellales > Ceratobasidiaceae > Ceratobasidium > Ceratobasidium sp. UAMH 11750. Next base: position 4,334 of record WSLM01000551.1, on the reverse strand, counting down.
AAACCTGAGATCCGACACGATTTAGGCACACCATCGCCGTCATTTATAGGCGGAAACGAAGGCCTAGCGCAAGTAGAACGCATAGGAGATGGGGTTGAGAATCTTTCTGTTGGAGACTGGGTAATCATGGTTAAACCCCAGTTCGGAACCTGGGCCTCTCACGCCCATGCAAATGCCAAAGACGTGATCCCAGTGGATAAGCGAGTGGGGGAAGTACGAGCGGCGACAATGACCGTGAGTCTACCGCATGTTTTTCAATACCAGAATTAAGACTGTTGTTTAGGTGAATCCTCCTACGGCCCGTGGGATGCTCTCCGATTTCCGAAATCTATCCGAGGGCGACTATGTGATCCAAAATGGAGCAAACAGCGCTGTGGGGCAAGCGGTAATCCAGATCGCAGCAGCTCGCAAATTACGCACGATCAATGTAGTTCGTGACCGGTGAGCTCCTGCCGCTTATGCCCAACTCGAGCTATCTAACGTATCTTGCCGACAGACCCAATATTGAGGAACTAAAGCAGCAACTTACCTCGCTCGGCGCAACGCACGTAATTACTGACCAAGAGCTCGCCGATAAGGCTACGCGAAAGAAAGTGAAGGAATGGACGCAGGGCAAAGTATTCTGTTGTTCACTATATGCACTCCGTCCATTTGAACTGAAGTGAGACCCTACTGGCAGGATATCAAACTCGGGCTCAACTGTGTGGGTGGAAAGATAACAAGCATACTCGCCGGGTATCTTGGTCAAAACGCTGCTCTTGTATCATACGGAGCTATGAGCATGTCGCCGCTTTCTTTGCCCACAAGCCTTTTCATCTTCAAGGTCAGATTGCCCGACTTCACTCCTTTCGCGAGCTGATACCAATGGCGCTTTGGTGACTGTAGAATCTTGTGTCATACGGGTACTGGCAAACACGATGGTAACGCTCATCGTCACATACCCACCAGCTGCACTCAATACTGTCGCACCAGGTACGAAACGCACTCGCCAGATGAGCGTCAAAGCATGTTGCGTGAGATTACGGACTTGATGCTGTCAGACAAGGTGTGTCTGCGCCCGTATTTCCGCCCCCTTAGTTGTCCAACCAAGCCTCCACGAGCAGCTGAAAGCATCTGAACACGAAATACTAAGCATTCGGGAGGCTATGTCGGATGAGGAAGCCACAAGGTCTTTACAAGATACCTTGGGGAAGATGGCCGCTGGCCGATTCGGCAAGAAACTTTTGTTGAAGTTCGAATAAGGTGCTACAACGCAGCAATCGATTTGAATAAAATACCTGTCCGACTATTCGTGATCTTACAAGAGTTAAACACGCATATACCCATGTTGGCATCGGTAGCCTTGATCGAGGGGAAAGTCTTTCATAGCACCGATGAATAGCAAGCAGCAGATCCATTGCAATAAATACACTGTACATTTCAACAAATAAAGATTCCTTGTAGACGTTTCAGTTCAAACTAATTAGTCCAAAACCCAAAGACACGGACAACAAAAACAGAGCAATTAATCCCGAAATGCAACGCTACACTACAACAAGACTAAACCAAAGAGACAAGCAGCACATATGAACCGACTCCCGCTAGTATATTCATTCGATTTCGGGCGCGGCGAGCTTGCTCAGAATGCGCCTCGATCGCCGCAAAACGGCCGACGGCTGCGAGGCCAGAGAAGCCGTGGTGGGCAACCGCTGTACGGCAGGGGCGGGAGTAGTAGTCGTGGAGCTCGAGCCGGCGATGGCATTGAGAGCGTCCTGGCGGGCTCGGCTATTCTGCCTCTGAGGGCGAGTCACGGGTGCCTTGGGGGCCACGGTAAGCTTCACAGATCGGGCACGAGGAGCGCGTGTGGGGCATGAAGACGAGAGCGAGTCGATCTCTTCAACACGTTGAGCGACGGTGGTGGTAGTCGTGACCGTAGTACGAGAGGAGGCGCGAGAGACCGACTTGGACTTGGTGGTAGTAGTCGTAGTAGTGGTCGTGCTCGTGGAAGAGGAAGCAATGGAGGGAGGAGCCTGCAGGCTAACAGTTAGCACCCGACAGACGAAGAAATGGACAGTACACTTACCATTACTTGAGCCGCAGGCTTAGGCATGACAGACGATGAGCCGCGAGTCTTTGAGCCAGAGACGGCATTGCCCTACATCGTATGAAGGACGTTAGCACTTTGACTCGGGCTCGAGATAGACCAAACACTTACCGTTGCGGTGCGTGCAGCGCGCAGTGCCTCCAACCGGCGGAACCTGGTAGCTGCTCCGTCGGTGGTCGGTAGGAGCTTCTTAACTTGCGTGTCGCTATCCGAGTCGCTGCCTTCCAAGAGCGCGATCTCGCTGGGGGTCTGCGCAACCATGCGGGGCTTCATCCTTGGAGCAGGCTCACGCGGACGCCTAAAGAGCGCAGCATGGCGGTGAGCCTTGGCACGTCGGTCCCATGCGCCCTCTTCGTCCTGAGACTCTTCGTCGGTCGATCCACCCATATCTTGCTCCTGTCCCCGGTGGTGGGTGGGGTCGACGGGAGCCGGGACTGGCTCGGTGTTGGGCGGCAAGTGCTGCAAGACGGGCGTGGACGCGTTGACGTCGAGGGCTTGGGTGTCGGAGCGACGAAGGGCAGGGAGGCGGCGGATGTGTGTATTTTGGACGCTGACTCGAGCTTGTTTAGCCTAGAGGGGAGGGAGAGGGGCGAGTGGACGTCAGCACGCGTGCAACGATAAGCAGATGCCAACTTACAGGAGCTTCCTCGGTATCGCTGCTGTCGGCCCGACGCTTAAGGTTACGAACGTTAGAGGTCGGGAACATGTTGAACGAGATGGTATAGGAGAGTGGCTACAGTCGCTGGTGGACGGGGGAGGATTGGAGTTCACGCTCAGAAATCGGCAGCTCTTATACTCGCGCCTCGAGGCAGGCCCAAGCATCGCGTTCCATACAACAAACTCGCCGGTCCAAGCGCGTTGTGTTAGGGCCCAAGCGTGCTGGATGGCTTGTGTGATTGTTGTTGCTACATGCCGTTGGACCGCCGAGACGTGTCAGACCGCAGATTGCCACCTCCCAGCATGGCAAGACAATGCGGCTAGTTGCTTGGTTCCAGTAGCCCATGCCAGGCCAGTGCTATGGAGAGCTGTTAGTAACTTGTTAGAGTTCGTCTCCGGGACAGTCGGTTTGGTGCGGTCCAAATACTGGCCAAAGCGCATATAACCCGCATCAATTGTTTGCTCCCTTGTTTGGCACTTCGTGATCAGGCGGCATTTCTTAATGGACGGAGATTGAAAACTCTCCTGTATTGGCCAGATTTACAACCTTTGTGCCTAATTCGGCGCTGTACAGAACCATTCCACCGTGAAACTTGAACCGCCTATTATCCTTGCAACTGGACGTATGCGGCCGGGAACAACCCAGTCGCGCCATTTGCCGTTGTCCCGCTCCACCAATCGTCACTAACGGTAGTATCCACATGCACAATATGGTCGCCCTCGCCAAATGAAATCTCGTTATCTTCTCCAGCTGCATAGTCGTATAATGCAACAGCCACAACGCCATGGTCCTCAGGCTCGGGCTCGGGGGTAGCAGGGCGAGGCGGGGCAGGTGGTGGCGCTGGGGCTGCCGGGGCAGCTGGGGGTGGCGGCGGTGGAGGAGGAGGGGGAGGAGGCTGTTGGACGAGATGCTTAATTAATATGTAATTCCAGCAAAGTATATTGCATACACGCACCGCTGCTTCCTCAGGTTCGGGCTCAGGCTCGACCAGTTCAACATATGTAGCTGTGTACTATAAGCACGACTCCACAATTGTTCCAGGTAACTCACCAGGGAAGAGGCCAGTTTGGCCGCTGGCATTGGTCCCTTGCCACCACCCTAGAATCGGAATGTTAGGGTATTATGCGCTTCAGACAACGGGTGCCCACCTTCGTCCACCATCTCAATGTTAGTGATACGTTCTCCTTCAACAAACGAAATCTCGTTCTCTTCTGCTGCCTAGTAAAGGCGCGAACCTTTTAACAATAGGCTAACATGAAGATACAAGCTTACATACCGCGTACTCGTAGCTTGCAATTGCTTGATGGCCTTGACTTTCACTTATACCCATGCCTGCAGCCTGAAAGCTCAGGTTAACATGGCCGTTCATATTGTGCGACTTGTGTTTACTTACTTGCTGAGTGATTTCTGCTACGGGAGAAGGCTCTCTTGGGGGAGCAGGCGCAGCAGTTGGCGCTGGCGGGGGCGGCGGTGGAGGCGGCGGGGGCGGGGGCGGGGGCGGCGGGGGGGGGGGGGGCGCGGGGGGGCGGGGGCGGGCGGGGGGCGCGCCCGCGCGCCACGGCCGGGGGGGGGGCGGCCAAGTAGAGGGGCGGG
>WSLM01000549.1:0-14981 GCA_019677335.1 Ceratobasidium sp. UAMH 11750 | reverse complement strand
CTTGCTTAGTCACTCACTCCTCACTCCAGCATTACCTAGGAGAGATTACCTGGAGTGAGTGTTACGTTACAGTGGTTACGGGTCACGTGACCTGGGACTTGACTTAGACGGTAACGGCTAAGTCCCGAAAAATAAAGGAAAATATGGGTCTTCCCTGGGTAGGTCACAACAAGAACGCTGAACCTGCAAAAGTTGACGACCGGCGCCAGGAATATCTGCAAGTCAAAGAGAAGATGAATGGGTAGAAGAGTGCTCACAACGACTTAAGTAGTCACGGTAGGGGGCTGATGGTACTGGGGCTGGTGGTACGGGGCTGGTGGCGCGATGGGTTTGATGAAGAATGGAAGCCAAGTGGGCTGCAGTGGCGGAAACCCCCTGATTTACAAATTGGGCGCCGAGAAGCGATGCATGACACCGGCATGAAAGCCGTATTTGCCAGTGGTTGAGTGCTGTACAAAACACCTTTTGATTGGCATCATCTAGGGAGCTTATATATACGTGAAATTGTTAAATGAACCCATGGTGAAGAGCTATTGCACGAACTCCCCGGGCGAAAAGTCAGCAGCGTGATACAAATAAGAATAAGGCTGCCTAAATAGGCAAGGCGACTCAGGATGTTCGGTGATGTTTTGGCCATTGAAACGACCTAATGAGGACCATGAGCGGAAACATTACGTGTTTAAACATTGACGTACCTATCGGTAATAGCGTCGGAGGGCAAGTTAAATAACCGAAAGGCAATCTGACAATGGTAATGGAGGATGTATGGTTGGACATACGCAATCCAGGGCAGGAGTGAGCAGGCAGCTTCAAAATTCAAGCTGCTGAGGTGTTCGAGTGAGAAGTGATATAGGTGTAGACGTAGCTCAAGGTATGTTTGGAATTGACCGTCGGTGTCAGGTCATTTTCGAGGACAGCGACAAAACACGATGCGAGCAGAGCATGGATCATGGGTAAGTCGTGGTAGGTAGAAGTACAGGTCATCTTAGCGGCCAGCGAGGGATGAGCCGGCATACTCCAATGTAAAGCCTGGTTTGAGGAGGAAATTTCATCGAAATGGCCGCGAAGAGACAGGCATGAAAAGGACGCACGCTTCGACCGTGAACAGGTCGGACCTTAGGCATAACTTTGAACCACAATTGCATGCTACCATTATTAATCCTACACTCCTTCGAACTGCCACCTGCCAATCGCCCCACTCGATTGTTGTGGGGATGGGGCGACTATCGTTTTGGTTATTTGGCTGGCGATTACGTGGGGTCTCAGTCGTGTTGACGAACACTACATGCCGCACTTGAGTTTCCGAGCTTTGTGATGGAGCAAGGTGAGCAAGGAAAACGAAGAGGTAGAATACAAAACAGACTTTACCGGACTGTGCACAATCTCGTGCCTCGGCTGTTGGTCATAAACCGCGACTGCCTGCCCCGGGCTGCTCTCAGCTTCTCTCAATCGATGGAATATTCCGTGCCCGCGCCTAGGACAGCTCTAAGTGGGTTGGAGATTAGGATGGTCGACTGTGAGTTCGTCGAAATAAACACTGATCACATGATGTTTGACACAAACAAATCGCGAGCAAAGATGTATCAGCAATCTAATTATAGACAAGGCTCCCAAGGGCGTAACACCAAGAGGCACGCGTGGTTAGATACAAGCAGTGTAAACTACATCTTATAATCCTAGATTTCTAGGCGTCCAACCCACTGCGGAGGCAGATTGGACACAAGGTGCTGCAGAATGAGCTCGGAGAACTCCGGATGCGCCTGTCCCAGTTCCCAAGAGACCCAGCCACGCCCGTACTCGGCATCTTTCATCTCGCAACAAACCCAATACATGAAGCCTTCAACTTCGCCAGGGGCAAAATAAATATCTCCAACCAAACGGTTATGGCAGTTAGACATAGGCGCCGTTCATGAGTATGTCTACTGATTCTTAGTGAAGTCCAAGTGCAGAAGATGCACCGGAATAAGGACATAAGATATGTCTCCAAATCTTTTGCCCCTAAGGAATCATGTGAGCGTGTGCAATGACCACAAAACCTTAACTATACTCACTCCCATTCGCCTGGCTTGATGTTCCGCTCGTAGAGTCGATGACGCAGGCTGGGAGAGTTGTAGCAAACAACCCCTGGGGAATTGAGGAACGTATGTGTAGGACGGTAATGAGTGGGCGTTTGGAGGGTAGACGACTTAGGCTCCCCGCTAGGAATTAGATTCTTGCGAGTGTTAGACTTAGGAGGTGTCTCCATCGAAGCCACAAGCATTGTGCTTGAGACGTGATCTCAGTGATAGCTCTCAGTGCATATGTAAACACAACCATACGTACCGATCACTCGAAGAAGCTATGATTCCGATGGGACTGAGAGTAGAGAGTCAGGCAAGACTAAGTTGAACCCGATGACACTTACGACATTGGGGAGGCGGAGATTAGGGAAGCAGACACGACTTTGCGCGTAATCTCCGGTGTACCCTTGCTAGGAGTCTTTGCCAAGATGGGTCTATCGATTGTTTGAAAGGTTATGCGCCACTAACATAACTTGGGGAAAACTCACTTTAGGAGCGAATCCACGAGCGGAGAGCACTCGTCATTATGGTCGTGAGTGCGTTTACCTTCATCTTTAGCGACCCTACGTTATACGTCAGACATATCCAAATTCTGAAAGTAAATGAAGAATAGAAATCGTACTGCGATGTCGCATCTCCCGGCGAGCGACCCATAGTAGATGCGCCAGTCTCGGCGGGCGACGTGCTGCTACGGTATAATAAGTCCAAAGCTAAAGCTCGGAATTATCTCGTACTAACCATGGAGAGAATTCACCATACGACGTCTCACTAACTAGGTCAATCTCGATATAATTTTCAACCTCAACCTCAGAGCCGGTAGATCTAGTAAAATTAAGTTTTTTCTAGCGGTGTCAAACTAAATAGATCACCCACTCGTCACTTGAAGTGCCCGTGCTTTGGGGTTGTAATTGCTTTGACGGCGTAGCGGCCTTGGTTAACAAGGTAGCGGCTGTATCCGCAACCCAGGCTTCAACTCGTGCTTTGTTGTCTTTGATTCGCCTAACACAAAAGAATAGTCAATATGTCACGCTCCCAGCATTTCAACGAAAATAACGTACGGGCTAGCCACATCAGACAGTGTGTTAGTTGGTCTGCAGACGTAAGACTCGTAGACTGAATCGACTTAAGTACGTACGGCAAATATATCAAGGCAGGGGCATCTGTAGAGTCCGAGCTCATCTTGCACGAGCCTTGGTCGTTCGAGTTTAGTTTCCCGGACGCCAGAGACATGAGGGGAGATATGAGGAGATGCTCGAATCGAAACAAGCCGCTATATAAGAAAACGAGGAGCTGCCATGCGAGCAAACAAGTGTTTGCCGACAGATATGCCCAGTCCACCGAGCCAAAATTCATGCGCGCTTGCGGTACATCCGCCTCTCACAATGACCAGGGGCCAGTTTCTTGATGACGAAATAATTACAAAAGCGGGGATGCTTATATTGCGCGCTTGTTTGCCTTGGACACTTCACAACTCTACGCTACACTATGCAACGCTATGCTACACACTATGCAACGCTCAGCAAGACACCATGCGACGCTTTATGACACTATCCAACCCTATACGACGCTACGCTACACTATGCAACACTTCTCAACACTTCTCAACACTTCTCAACACTTTTCAACACTTCTCAACACTTTTCAACACTAGCATGCGACGCTATGCTACACTTTTCAACACTAAGCGCCACTAAGCGCCACTATACGACACTATGCCGCATGATCTACCACCTATTTCCCTGCATCATGCGACTCTATGCGACCATATGCTACACTGTGCAGCACCTTTCAACGCTTTTCAACACTTTTCAACACTAGCATGCGACGCTACGCAACACTTTTCAACAGTTTCCAACACTATGCGCCATTATGCGTCACTATATGAGACTATGCCAGGGATGTTTTGCCCGCTTCTTACCTTACGACGCATGCCGGATGATATCTCTACATCATGCGACACTACGCTACACTATGCAACACTTTTCAACATTTTTCAACACTATGCATGCGACGCGATGCAACACTATGCAACACTTTTCAACGTTAGTATGCGCCACTGTGCGACACTATACGATGCTACGCTAGTGCCTGCTTCCTACCTTATACGACGCTATACTATACTATGCAACACTTTTCAACGCTATGCAACACGCTATCGTACATTAGCCGCCTACTTACTTTGTATTTTACCTGTTCCATGGGTTGGTTTTGTTCAAACAATGTCGACGAGGATTGTGGGCCGCGGCTCAACTAAATCACGGTGTGTACCGCACCGTGGGAACGAGAGGATACAAGGCTCTCGATCAGTTCAGAACTGATCTTGCTGTATTTGTGCTAAGCCGAGAAGCCACAGATCGAGCGGCCGTTATTCAGCCCACTGGCAAGCCACCCGGAAACAGCCAGCGGGCCACGCAGAAGCAGCCATACGCGAAGCACCCGGAAAGCCACCTGGCCGAGCTAAACTATTTGCCAGGTTTGTGACCAACATACCTAGAGCCATCGTTTTAAAGTACGTATCTACAAGCGCTATATGTGTTGGGCTCCGCAGGAGCAAGTGGCGCTTAAAACACAACAGGCCCTTAGGCTCGTATAAAACGGTGCCGACTGATCAATTGAAGTCAGTTGTCTGGGTCCCAATCGTGAATCGTCAAAATGTCAAAATCAAAATCAGGGTCTCATAGGGTTTACCCAAACCGTATAGCCGGGCCAGTGAGCGCCTATTACTGTGCTCACTCTCGGACAAAGAGCTACAGAACATACTTGAACCAAGCTTGCCCGCTAGTGGGCCTCCAACAGCTACTCATCCCCTCATCATATCGCACTCGCTCGCTCTCCTCCGCCTCACCGTTCCTCACCGCTCTCACCTCGTGTTCTCCTCGTTCATTCTTCTATCGTCTCAACTTATCCTCGAGTTATGGTTATGCTCAAAGTACCGAATCTGACCGCTGGCAACGGCTCTTGCAGCATTGACGTCGACATCGACATCGAAATCGGCACGCGGAAAGTCGCTTGGCTTCCCCCTTATATGGGGTTTCCGCTCGCCGCTCGGGAACGTGTGGTGCGATCTCTGGCATCGTCTCCAGCGTCCTCCCCCGAGTCCACCCCAGCATCGTCTCCTGCGCCGACTACAACATCGTTCCCGGAGTCGTCTGTGGCATCTGCCTCGGCATTCTCTCCGCAATCTGCAGTGTTTCCGCTGCCTAATCGAGTTCGTCCTCATGCCATGGGACACCGGGGTCACATGGTCGATCAAGCTTGCAGTAACCATCCCTGCAACTGCAAGCGCCTTTTGTGGACGTTTGCATTCATTGCGGCTTGTATCTGGGTACGTCTACCATACATTGTATCACTATGCGTTTCACTAACGGTGGGATACTAGCGTGGCAAGGCTGTAGTTCTCCTGGCACTTGCCTTTGGCAAGGGCCTGTTTTTTACATCGATTGGTCTTCTTACGTTCGCGGAGGACTTCGTATGCCTTGCATTCCTTTACTTTATCAGTCGGCTCTGGCTTGTTGTGCAGGTACGCTCTCCGCCTCACATGCTCTCTTCTTATCTTAACTTTTGTCCGTAGATTGCGTACTACTTCAAGGGCACCTTGTCTCTCGTCTCCGCGCTTGTACTGTTCCGTAAGCGTGCATGGTATGTAGCCATTGGCCGTAAGATTCCTCTACCGTAGCTGATCACTTATCTGCCAGATATTGCCGCTCCGTCTTTCATTTAACTTTGTCTGCCTGATATGTCTGCTTGATGTAGATTCACGACTGTAGTATAGTACACGATTGTTGACCAATCAAGTCACTCCTTCATCCATTGTGAATTGTGCAATGTGTGCCGCAACAATGCTGCGCGAGTAAGAGTATTCTCGTCAAAGCGGGATGAGATATCCAGAAGCCAAAAAACGTCTTGTATGCGGCGTGATTCGCTGCCATGCGTACATTAACCCGCATTTACGTTTGTCCCCTGTACTAAAAACAAGGCTGGACACATAATAAGCCTAAACTCTAAACGCCGCAAGCGCAAGCCTAGATGTGACAAGGACAAGCCCTAGGTCCTTTGTGAGGTGCGCGCTCATAAACCCCTCAATTTCTGCTCCATTCAACAGTTTTGTTTCAAAGGCCCCGTGCAACTTCGGTTCACTCTTTTACTATCTTTGGTTCTTGGTTCCCCTGTTTTCTTATACGCTGGTCATACTTTTTTTTTATCATGTCTAATGAATACAGGTATAGTGTTGGTCCAGTAGCGCTCACGGAGTTCTGATTTAACGCTCATTGCAGTCCTTGTCGTTTGAGCATCCGCTCGGTCCCAAAACGTCCAATCCGAGGGAGCATTAATAAAAAGTACGTTGGCTAGGCTTGCGTAGTATCCATGAAATTGATTGATTTTGCGCATGCAGGTCTGAGAAACAAGGTCGACTGAAATTTCAAACCGCTCCAGAGGGATTGCTTGGGGAAGCGAGGGCAACTTGGTCATATTCCCCTGATGGACTTCTTTGGCAGAACCCTTTGACGCGAGAGACGGGTGATATCCATTTCTCTTTCCTCCCTGGACAAACAAATGCCTCGTTTTGGGTGTGCGTAAAGCAGAAGGGTCGACCAAGGCGCTGGATACAAGTGCTTCGAGGCTTTCCCCATCCGCTATACCCGAGCCACGTTCTAAACCAGCGAGGCAATTCGCCACCAAGTTGGATCCTAGAATCTACGTTCAAGTTTATGCTTACACTCGTTTCAACCATTCAATGTAGCCTATTTGTCTGGTATCTCTACATCCTGTATGCATAGAACTGTATTGCCGTATGATACACATGCTGAAACCTATTGTTCTCAATCATCGCCGATCGCGGGGGAACCTGAACTTTGGTACAAGGGTGATCTTACCTGGATTAGATATTTCTTTGTTGCTCCCCTCAGTCGCCGACGATTCCAGATGGATATGTGCTGAGTTTTAATTAAGACGTTTGGTGGGAGAGTTGCTGGTGCTGCAAACATATTGGATCTTCCACTCCGCCGTCTCGAAACCGGAGGTGCCAACGCTGAGGGGGTCTTACCCTAGCCCTAGGTTGTATATAAAAAGCTATGGTCACGATCGAGGTTATTCACTATCACAGATGGCTCAAAATCCCCCCCAGTACTGCGAGTTGTACAGCGTTATAGGTCCCCAATTTGGGCGACCCACGACCTTTGTCATCTCTCCCAATGGTCGCTTCATTTGATCGGCTACATGTAATGGCGATTTGGCGTTCTTGAACACCACCGATGGCAGTTTTCATTCTCGCATTGCTATGGGTCCCCTTAGTTATATCACTGCTGCTGCTTGGGCCAACAATCAACAAATCTATTTGGGATGTTTAGATGGGGCTACATATATGGCAACACTCTCAACCAAACCAGAGCCCATGGTGTGTCCAATTAAGCGTAAAACTTGCTGCTGACTTAGTATTACGATTAGGAGAAGCTGATCCACATAACTGAGCTCGTTCACAAGTTTATCTTGCCCGTCCGCGCTATGGTTTTTGATGCCGAAGCCAAGCTTTTAGTTCTCGGTTATTCGAACTATATTGCAGTATGGCGCAAGGTGGTGCATAGGCATACCATCCGATGGGAGTCTCTTGATTTTCGTCGCATCTGTTCCGACGATATCCCGGCTCGCGTCAATTCGCTACATTTCTTTGGTCCGGACAAACATCTCTTCATCGGTTCAGACTCAGGCACCTGGTAGCTGTCGCTTTAATATGGGGTTATCGTTGATACTAACTAAATATTATGATAGGATATGGCTTTTGAACAGTGGATCGCCTTCGCTGATTAAGGTGACAACGATAGATTGCGGGATGTAAGTCGTTAATTGTACTCAGGGGGGCGCCTATTTCATATCCCCCTAGTGGAAACTCAGATCTCTCATCGAATCCTGCTGTCATGGCGGTCTCGACACTGGATCAGTCAATCCTGATCTGGCCATTCTCACCTGAAGGGCCACTTACAACTCTGGCTCGCAAGTATCTCCTTGAAGGCGGACAGGAGTGGCACATATTCGAGAGACATATACCTGTCGCACTGACCGGGGATCGTAAGGTGGCGTGCGGTACACTCGATGGCACACTGATCATACTTGGATATAACGGTGATTGTTTGCAAAAGCTGACTCATGGTACGAGGCCTCTATCTTCGATCTGGGATTATCTTAGTTGTGCCAACGCGTTGCGTTTGCCTTTTACAGCGGGATATTGTACGAGAGCAATTGCAGTAGGTAGTGATGCCCCCTTGATTTCTTCTACTAATTGTTAAATGATAGGCGTACGGGGATACAATCTATGTATCACTCAATGCCCCAATTGGAGTCGTTGTCATTATGGCTTACACTACCGACCCGACCAGGCGAGCTCCCATTAAAGGTAATAGGTTTACAAACTTGACATCGCGTTATCATTAACCCTAACTCGTACTTCTCAGTCGGTTCGGAGTCTGTAATCTATCAATTCCACGACATTTACAAATCACGTCCCGTATTCAAATCTCGTCATACTGTGAGTACCCAGAGACGCGATCTAGAAGTACTCTAATGAAGACTGAACTAGTCGACGTACCTCTTTGTGCCGTTTGTTATCCTTTTGATGGCTTGGGTGGTGTGGGCCCGGATGGGTCGTCCATGGCCAGGTGATCCTGGTTGTCATCCGTTCTGTGATTTTCGAATTTAAGGGCCGCCCGAGTTGCGTTAAAAGAGCATTCGCTTGAAAGATTTATACATGATATTCACTGTTTTCATTCAATCACATGGAGCTTGTTTAAAGTATGTATCTATAACACGCAGAGGCTAGTGAGAGCAAGAAACAGTCATGTGATGCTCCAGGTAGGATTTAGTTCGTGCTTTGGAACGTATGTTTCTGTATGCCAAATCAGCAAAGCTTCTGGAAATGATAGGCAAAATCAGATACGTACTAGATCTAAGTCAAGTATAACAGAGCATGGAGCTGACATCATGCCAGTATGGTCAAAGAACCTACAGAGCGCGACATGTGCAACGATGTCATCTGGTTCAATTATGTGAACTTGATTGACATCGACGGTATCATAAAAAAGTCGCATAATATTGAATCGTGAGGCCCCTACGATGGGGTTATTGTGGTACGGGTCGTTAGCGGCGTCCTCCTGCTTGAGTGGCTCGAATGTTCATGCCAATATGATGATGCGGGGCTTGTTTGGGGTTTCAACGGCTTCGTTTGGCTCCTGCAAGATCGCCTCAATTCTACCAGAAACTGGCGTAATGCTCCCTGGAGGGCGAAACGAAACATTACTGTTCCCCCGTGAGTCCTTGAACGACTGGTACACCACATTTCCACGACGGAGTTGCTCGCACATGTGCAAACGGCGAGTGAAAGGCGGGATACCGTTTGAGTTAGCCCAGGCACATAGTGCAGAGTAGGTGTCTTGGCCCAAACTCATCGGATCCCCTCGGTGTTTAGTGTACCAGCCCGTAGACGAAGGGCGCTCGCTTCCTGGGTATCTATTTTGCAGGAAGCCATTGATTATGTCTGCGAATGGTTGCAGGACTTCGGAAAAGTTCCAACGCTCCATAGTTGCTTTGAGATTAGCGGCCATTATTAGCTCTCGGTGAAGTGTCTGTTCAAGCTCGCCTGTAAATAGACTGGTCGTTAGGTGACGGAAACTGGTGGAATCTAATAGCGACGTACCGATCCGAGAGTTTGTGGATATTTCTTCCAGCATACCAATGAACATCTCGCACGTATTTTCACTGTACCGAGTAGGGGGTCCAAGTGTTCGCATAAAGTAGGGGATGTGCAAGCCAAGATGCTGAAACGGAGTCACACTACTGAATGGATAAAGCCGCTTCAGGTCATTGACGTACGCCTGATAGTGATATTCAAAATAGCGTATATCGTGCTCGGTTAACGATTGATAGGATAGAATACGGACAGCCATAGAAAGATGCAGGAAATTGGTCAGTCGATCCCGGAGTGTTGGGTGTGCGGTGCTCCAAAGTCTTATCAGAGAGATTGGGAGTGATACAAGAGAAAGACTTTTAAACTCCTCTGAGCCAAGTTTTCCATGATCAGTAGTCGCGAAGCTGTATGGAGGGGTTTTCATCCAGTTTGGGATGCAGGTTCGTTCCATATCGTCCTTGATCTCTGCAACTACCTCCAGTCCAAGCGGCTGAGTATTTTTTGGCTTCTCCGTCTCAGGAAGCACAACAACCGTTACATTCTCTTGCTAATGAATAGGAATAAACAATCGATTCAGTGTGACTTGCAGCCGCATATACTCACATAATATTTGACAAGTTTCTCCATAAGCGCGTGTTTCCTTTCTTCGCTCCTCCAGGGTATTATGTATTTGTTGCAAAGTCCTTGTAGCGATAATACCGTCGAGTGGGTGTCCAAGATCGCAAGGGACTTGTCGACTTTGCTCAAATAGTATTCCGCCTTGGCGATTGCTACTTTGTTGCCATTGTCTACCTTGGTGGGAGATCCATCTGCACGGATGATTGATTGGCTCCGCCGCTGTGTGAAATATAAAATAAGAATAAGCCCTAGTGAGATAGGTACTAATACTAATCTACGTGCCCATGCGTTGAGTTCTTTGACCAGCCGTTTGGATGGCAGTCCTGCCTCGAAAATGCCTCTGTCCCTGCAGATAAACCGAAGTAATGGTTCTGGCAAGCCAGATTTTTCAAAATCGTCTGCGCTTGAGTATAGCAACACCTTATATCCCCAATCCACCTCCACAGTTGTAAGTGGTCGTGATAAAGGAGGTGCATCCATGTCGCCTCTATTAGCATGGAGGACAGTGCTGCACCCCATGTTTTCACGGATCTGCTTCTCGAGCACATTCTTGGTCCAGTGCATAGGAGCGATAATTGTGCTGGTGAACGGGTTCCACCACGGAAAGCGAGACCATTTGCTACGTCGAACCGCATGATCTTTCCACACGAGCTCACGCTCAGCCGGGTTTTTAGCCTCGTCCCAGTGATTGAGGCCAATCAAGTAATCGTCCACAGATCGCTCATTGAAGCAAGCCAAATTGAAATTATCGATTTCGGACAGCGGGGCGTCACAGAACGAGCAAAAGATACTATGGGACGGCCCTCCAATCCCAGCAAAAGGTCGGGATGCCATAATATCCATACTAGAGACTGGCACAGCGCTTTGAACCTTGCACCCTCGTGGGTACTTGTGGGTCCTGGAAATGTACACGCCGGAGTTGTAATGCTCACAGAGGTTGTTGACGATAGGGTGCATGAACTTGTTGATGTTCTCCAGTCCAGGCTCCTTGGGACCAGGCAGCATGGCCAAGACGTAGATGTTTTTAAGGTCATACCGTATCTCGGGTGGGAGATTAAGGCACACCATCATGACCAGCCCACTGCTTCGCTTCTTCCCAGATATCTTTAGCATGAACAGGTTGAAGTGGTCATAATATAATAGGAAAGCCAAGCGAAGTTCTCCAGCCGAGTGCTCAAAGAAATTAGTTTTGCCATTGCCCGGGAAATCCGAAAGGTAGGAAGCACCCCAGACATCCGTGCAAAGTGATTCGATTGAGGGGACCGCGGATTCAAGCATATCTTCAATACCAGGGTGATTCAGAAATCTAGAGAGCCAAGACTCTAGTGGTTGGTGGGTGAAACGACGAATTGGTTTCTGCCAAGTTTGATTGCCCCGGTGTTGTTCGGTAAAAAGCAGCGCATTGCACTTCTGGCCTTCCATGTTAAGGCTAGAGCATTCATTGGGAGGAGGAACTCTGTCGTCAAGCTTGTACAACGAGTCGCAAGACGGGCAGACCGCATATATGTCAAGATGGTCTTGAAGCCCCAGATAGTGAAGAGCAGTCGGAAGAGAAATCGGGACGGAGTTGATATGGTTTTGAATGATTCCAGATCGTGCATTTTGCATATTAGCTGCTAGTTGTAAGATGCACCGTAGACACCGAAGGATTAGGTTGCAGTGATCACGCGCAACCCCCATCATGCAATGGATCACGGCAATAAGGACAATAATAGCTGATACTATAGGGGATAGATGTCGCCCTTTATTTTGAGAAGCTGCGCACAATCTCATGTTAGGCGCATTTGTCTTCAAAGCGCGTTATAGTTGTGGGTACTCACTAAGGTGTATGCGTCTTGCCCCATCGCAATGCGTACCCATTGTAGCCTGGAGCCGCAGCTCTTCTGTAACTTCCACCAGCAGTCGGTCTAGTTCCACTGAGATAACTGCTAAGAGCTCTGAACAATCGGACGCAAGCTTATCGGAGGAGCATTCGAGGCGTTGCAGACTAGAAATAAGACTTATATAGCCTCGAGCACGGTAATTGAATTCTTTGGTAGCAGGAAGAGCTTGTGGGAGCAGACCTAATAACGCGTCCAGCTCGAGCGGGCCGCCATTATCGACAAGCAAGCCACTTGGGCAATCCGCTGAATTAAACTGAAGTTCAGCAATGTTAAAGGGGGACTGCGAGTATTCGGAAAACTGTTCCTCCAAAGTCTGAAGCTCAAGACGAGACGTAGCGTCCTGTGGGGATAGTATTTCGATGTTCGGTTCCTCGGGAACCTGATTTTCGTCAATGTCCTCGCTACCCGTCCTAGCAAATCCTCCCAGAGGGTTATCGTTGCTAACATAGTAGGACATGATTCGTTTCTGAGTGGAAGAATTAAGCCACGACATGATCGAGGTAATGAGAGATGGATTTCGCCAGGTTTACGCTCTGTCGATTTTCCCCAACGCGTAAAGGGACAAAGGCGCTCCCGATTAGGAAACGCAGTAACGCCGAGGAGGCTTGTTCTGTGATGGGCTCAGTGGTTAAATACCAGCCTCCATAACGTCTACCCTACATCCACCGACGCCGGTCGTCCACAAGCTTAAGTCGTAAAAGTAGTTACCTTTGTTTTTTCAACCTAGTCCCAATCGCCTTCGTTCCTTACTCTTAATTCTCCGCTTATCCTATTTTTCACAATGCCCGCTGAGCGAACCGTGAAATGCCACTCAAGCCGCCCTTCCCCTCTACCCAAGGGCCGGTATGCCATCCCAAGTAGCTTGCCCCCACCGTTTGGGATCGACACCTTGTTCGATTGGTCGACCTCACACCAGTCCAACTATTCCGGCTCAGTTCGATCTAATCGCACGTGAGTATGCGGCCTCGCCGGACAAGCTCATGGCTAACAATATTCGCAGCGATCGAGGAGCGCTTCATCGGTGCCCTCAGCGCGGGTGAGTTAACTTTATAGTCTGGGTTAACGATATCAATTGTGGATCCTGATTCTAGGAAAACATCCCCGTCGGTACGTAGCTGGGTTGAAAAACAACACTCTCCTTCGACAGGGAAGCGTGCACTGTGAGTGGACTTGAATATCTGCCTTCTGCTCTGACTTAGCTTCTAATTCGTTAGCTCCGAGGTAGCAAGTACCATAAGTATTAGTACTGGGACTGGTTCTCAGCGACCACTCTTTGTTCCTGAGTAATTATTCTACCATTTATTCTATTTTTTTTGGATCACGAGTCTTGAATCGTTTTATAGTTCTCCGACCCTAACAGATGCAGAAACTTTATCTTCCAACGCTGCGTCTACACACCTCCCCACTCCCGCGCCTTCCCCTGTTCGCACCGGCAAACCGCCAAAGCCAAACCCGTCGCAACCGAAACCTCAATCACATCCGCCTTGAGCGAAGCAATCTCAAGTAGTTCGACGACAAACACAAGCAGTAGAACCGCTCCGTGTAGGACCTAAGTTGCCCGCGACCTTACCCCAGTCGACGAAAGCTCGGGAAGAGAAGGTGGACATGATGAAGGAAGAGAAGGAAGGCAAGGAGGATATAGGCGAGGAGGAAGAGGAGGAAGAGGAGGAAGAGGAGGAAGAGGACGGAGAAGAGGGAGAAGAGGGAGACGACAACGATGACGGCGATGGCAATGAGGAGGAGGAGGAGGAGGAGGAAGTGGAGGCAGGGGAGGAGGAGGAAGTGGAGGCAGGGGAGGAGGACGGAGAGGAAGAGGACGGAGGGCAGGACAGGACTGAGAAGAGCCAGGTCCAAACTGTCTACGAGGGCGAAGAGGCTAGCGAGGTGGAGAGCGAGCTGAGTGACGATGGTCGAATGCGCGCCGCGTTGTACCTGGATCTGGAGACCAAGGCCGAGAGATATGCACGTACCGGGACCAAGATAGCGAAGAAGGGACCAAAGGCGCAAAAGTAAGTGCGAGATGGATTAACTTTAGACGAAAGACACTAAAGATTGACCGTAGGCCTGGCACGAGCTTTGAACAGTCGGCGGACAAGGAGTGGACGTAAGTATGATCACGGTGACTATGCATAGGTGGCTCACAACATTGCACGTTATCATAGAGGAGAGAGTCAAGGAAGACTGTCATTCCAAAAACGGCGCAATGGCCAGGACCCCATAGCCCCTGGAAAATGGTCCTTCGCTAGGGACGGTATAGACCGGCAGCCGCTGAAGAATCGCGAGGTTGGCGATATCCACTTCTCGCCTACGCCTCCGGGCGAACCTGTGGGCTGGGACTACTGGGTGCTCGTCGACATCCCTCAACGACGGTGGCTCTCATGCATGGGAGGACACCCCCACCCGGTGATAGACGGATATGTCCTGTGGCCTATGGAAGGAAACAAACCACTGAATTGGATCCACTCACAATCGCTGCGCGCAAACAAGTCCCGTCGGCAGAAGAGTATTTAGGATGCGGCCGTGTGTTCTTGTGTGTATCTTTTTACCCTATGCTGGCATGTACATGAGTTTCGTTCGCGACTCTACGACAAAAAGTGTCCGAAGGTGGAATACTAGTTTTATATGCGCCCTCGTGCTGTAACGATTCTGTCAATGCAATTGGTCATATTTTTTTGTTGAGCTCACCTTACCTAATCTTTGACGCACAACCTGCGAATGACCACCACCACACCAAGCCTACAACGG
>WSLM01000548.1:0-14988 GCA_019677335.1 Ceratobasidium sp. UAMH 11750 | reverse complement strand
TTCTTGACACGACAAATTATTGAAACCTAATTGCCAGCCGTGACTTGAGGTAGTTCCTATTTGCGAGGTGTGGAAGCACACTTTATGGCATTTATACCACTGATTATCTACATGTGAAACCCTGGATAGCTGCCCGTATCCTCATGGACAGAACGTTACCGTGACTGGTGGGTTGCGAGTTAAAATAAAACATTGGGTGAGAACATACTGGACTTACAATCTGCTTTCTTGGAAGCGGTACAGACCAAATTACTACTAACGGTATCATAAGGGAACGCATATGCATTGGGGCAACCGTTCTTGAAGTACGAGTAGTATTGCACTCCAGAGGCGGGGCAGGTCGCAGGAGTCACGTATTGGCCTGTACAGCAGTTCTTCGAGTTTGATGGATTTCCGTCAAGATTCGCAGCGCAGGCAGACTGCAGGATGTTCGTGTAAGGAACTAGCTGGTACCAGTGAACGGGAACGTGCCTTGCAACCCAGAGTAGCCCCTGAAGAACCGAGCGGCTCTTTTAGTGGGGCAGGACAGTTCGGAAGGAGGTCAACCGCACAATCCGCTCGCGCGCATCCCTGGTTGTTCGTTATCTTGACGGGTATATTGAATCCATCTACTACAGAGACTGCATCGTAGGGTTAGTGCCAGAATCCCTTTTGGATTTTTTGCATCACTCACCGTCATAATAGTCCACCCCATTAGAGCCCAAAGACCACTCTGTCAGCGTGGTCGGTCCCGACGACACCCCAGTGCATTTTAAGCCTCCCTCACATCCACCCGTTGCGCAACTGCCCGAGCCACTGCTGCTGAAACTACATCTTGACCGAGCCTGAGAGTCGGTTCAACATACATCCCTCTAAATCGGCGAGACGAATCTCACCCAGATCCTCCCAGCCTTCCAGGTATCAGGTACACTAAACGAGCGACTTGACCCCGATACAGCTTCCCATCCAGTTTCTACAGCGGGTACGGCTGATCCAACGCTCAAGTCGGTCTAGGAATGCCACGTAATCAGATATAATTATTAGAACGATAGCATCTGGAGCGCGCATACATAGACAGCCGGCCAAATCGTATAGGAGCATTTATTAACCACGGTGAAGTTTCGGGCGAGCGCTGGAGTAGCGACGAACGCGAGGAGCGACAGGGTAGTGCTGACGGCGGACTTCATCGAAGATCAAGGCGAGCAGGAGTGTGGTGTTGATGATTAGGAGGATTTGTGAGGCCGATAAGTTTAATATTGGTGTGGACATTCGCGGCTAATACCCCCTTGATAGAGTGCGCGTTATGGGCTAGGCAAAGCTCAGCGAGCGGTGAAGTCGGTGATTGACGTGTGTGTGGACAGCCACGGAGATCGCTTAGACAGAGCGGATCTGGAGCGTGAGCGTGGAAGGCAGTTAGGTCATACGGCTAAACCGGGTACGGTTGGCATCAGTTCTTGGACCTGAGCTTGCTGAGCCGAGCTTCTCGGGTATCCATAGAATTTCGCTCATGGCCCAAAAGGTGTCGTAAAGCCGACAAACCAGAAGTTAAAAGCCCAAAAGCTGTGGGGCAATGGCCGAACGATAAAATGCGAAGGCATTGATTGATGCAACCGGTGGGCCACAACAGCAAGGTCAACCCAAAGCTAGCAAGAGGTAACCGTTTAAGGATAGAAAATCGAGATGTCTATAGTAGCAAATGTTAGTGGGGATTCCCGGAAATAGTAATCCAACGGGACTCACCATCCGCCTTTCTTGGAGCTGCGCAAGCCCATAGAGTAACTCCACCCGACTCATTGTAGGCATAGACGTACGAACGAGGGGACTTGTCTTCATCATACGAATAGTTTACCACACCAGATGCCGGGCCCGTCACGGGTATGCTGTGAGAATCGAAGCAACAGTTGGCCGAATCCGCCTGGTTCTCATCGAGGGTTGCGACACAGGCAGAGTAGAGCACCGATAAACATTCACACCGCGTCTGATCGAACAGCCTAGCAACCTCGCATCTTGAACCCAGTTGAATCGGACGGGCCTTGAGCAGGGCGCGAGAGTCTAAGCCGAGATCAACGGCACACTCGGAAACCTCGCACCCAACTTTATTGCTGATCCGCATGGGTAAGTTGCATCGTCGACCAGATTCACTTCGGAGCAATTAGTTGGGGGTTGCTCGACGACATATCCGTTGTCAAACTCACCACCATACTATCTAGACGTCTACATTGGTAATGCCAAGAGTCCGTCTTGCAACACTCGGAGAAGGCATACCGGCGTGAGGGTCGCGTTGAAGGCCACCATTACGGCCGCCAGCGGTGCAAGAGTTCGAACCGGGGTTAGTGAAAAAGCCGCATTTACAGTGGCCCTGAACGGCAGATGCAATGGCGTCATTTCCACCGATCAGGTGAGCTCCCAAATGCAGCATGCGTTCCGGTTGTCTCGCACGGTAAATCTGCGCTTCGTGTAAGCTCCTGCTTTCCAAACTAGTTTCGATCGCGGGAATAGCGGAGCCGAGGCCCAAGTTGACCCTGAGATCTATCCTCGATTAATTGCCGAAGTCTCAAGCGGAGCAAAGCGTAACTTACGAATATGGTGGGTCGAACGATAAGGGGCAAACGTGGCAGACCGTACAGCTGCAGCCAAGAGCGGGCGAAGCGAAAGTGAGGAGGATAGCAAGCTTCATTGTGCAGTATATGAATCGCAGGGTTATAGAAGTGTTAAGAGTCGTTGATGCTGTGGTCTCTTCATCGTAAACCTCCGGTTCCTGCCTCCATCCGCACAACTGTCAGACTCACTTACAGCAGAGTCTGGGGTTACATCGGCGGTCCAAAACGAGAGACAGATTCCGCCGAGCAACATCCTTTCTGCAGCCTGAGCAGGTGAATTAATTAAGAATCCGCAGCAGCGATCAGATCGTTTGGGCTTCCCGACAATTCGACGCAATACCAAGACACGCTTGGGTGATTACCCGACGAACGCCTGATAGGCGCACTGGGAGGGCAGCTCCGGTGAGAAGAAGCAGGGTTTACTGGGCATGGGCCGTAAATGAGCCAGTAACGAATTCAAGGTAGTGGGGGACACGGGTGAGCGCTGCATCACGTGCGTATTTCATAAAATGGTCACATCACGTGGGTGTTGGCCTAAGGCGCCTCGCGCTTCAGGCTGTTTATTTTTGTCGCTAGCGTCGGTGAGCTGACTGGCCACGGGACACTCGCGTCGGCACACCGACTATAAATAACCGCCGTTCTTAAACAGAGCCGGGCTTAGTCACAGCCTACCTTCCGCGTCTACTGAACTAACGTCACTGCGGAAAGTGTCGGGACAGCTGGCCGACGTTCTCCCCTAGGTGAGTTCAGCTAGATCCGCTTGGATCAAGGTCTGGAGTGACGAGAAAAAAGTCCGCCGAGGACCTACAGCTGTGACGCTGTACGATAGCTGGGGAATGCCTAGGTTGACAAATAGGAGCGAAGAGATATTCGGAATTCCTCCGACAGCCAGGAACTATACAAAGGTAAGCACGGAACTTCGAAAACTTAACTCTCGCGAGCTTAACCCGCCAAATCAGCTGCGACCTCGAGGTAGACCTCACACCTGACTCTACCCAGGCCTCTCGGTGCTATTCAAGGCTACCAGCGACAGCCGTACGCACATGCGCTCAATTCTCGGTCGGAGAAACTACCGCGTGCTAAATTTAGGGCTGTCATATGAGCTAGTTGGGGCAGGTCTTCTTGACCGATTGATGTCTATGAACTACGGTAATTTGTCTACTGCCTTCTGTCGCCCCCGACCAGGTATCTGACGGCAAATTTGCGGAAATCTGTATATCCAGTTGCGCCAAATTTAGGTTCACCGCCGTTGGTCGCTTTGGTGGGAGGTTATCCCCATGGGGATAATGTTCCACTCAAGCGCAGAGTGCTGGCTTGGCGAAAACTATAAGGATCGACGTTTGCCTGGAGTATCCAGCACCTGTGTACTTAGGCTTGCTCTCCCACCTCTACCTACACTCAGAAACGCGTTACAATGGTCTCTACTCGTGGACAGCTCGCCGCACTCGCGGCCGTCGTCGCTCTCGTGCCTCAGGCTGTGCTGGGGGTTGCAATCTACGGACAGTGCGGTGGAATCGGCTACACCGTGAGTCATTTAATACCGTTAGAAATATAGGCAGCCATACCGATACGATCAATGGTGCCAAAGGGCTCTACGGTGTGCGACTCCCCCACTGTTTGCACGGTCATCAACTCGTACTATTACCAGTGCTTGCCAGCAGGCTCCGGCTCTACCACTGCGTGAGTTTTATGCACTCGTTTGTCAGGCATATATTGATACTGTTTGCGCGACCGGGCTCGTTAGTCCAGGAGGCGGATCTACTCCTACCACTACCACTACCGTGTAAGTCCCATTCTTCCAGTAACCTAGGCGTACAATTGGTACCAATATTGATGTTGATTATAGTACTGGAAGCACCCCCACCGGCGGACTTGACGCTCGCATGAAAGCCAAGGGCAAGAAGTATTTCGGTACCTGCAGCGATCAGCCCCTCCTCAACAACGCACAGAACGCAGCTATTATCAAGTCCGACTTTGGAGCCCTGACTCCTGAGAACAGCGCCAGTACGTCTCTTTACTTTACTTTGAAGCCGAAGCGGATACTAAAGTACTTGCGCTGCAGAGTGGGACACAATCGAGGCGACTCAGAACAACTTCAACTATGCGCCGTTCGATTTCCTCGTCAACTTTGCTCAGACCAACGGAAAGCTCGTCCGTGGGCACACCTTTGTCTGGCACTCGCAGCTACCTAGCTGGGTTTCCAGCATCAGCAGCCCCAGCACTCTGACTAGCGTGCTTACGAACCATATCAACAGCATCGCCAAGCGCTACGCTGGCAAGATCTACGCGTGGGACGTCTGCAACGAGTAAGTAGCCTCAAGTATGTTGCCTACTGCATATACTTACGAACTCTTGCTTAGAATTTTCAACGACGACGGGACCTACCGCTCTTCCGTCTGGTACAACGTGTTGGGGACGGGTATGTGTGATTATGACCTGGCTCATCAGCCACTTGCTGATTTGAGATCCTAGGCTTTGTCGCCACCGCTTTCAAGCTCGCTCACGCTGCGGATTCTGGCGCCAAACTCTACATCAACGACTACAATCTCGATAACATGAGCTGGGCAGCTCCCAAGGTCAACGCCATTGCCAACTTGGTCAAGTCGCAAATCGCTGCCGGGACTCCGATCCACGGTATTGGCACCCAGACCCACTTGAGCGTAGGTTTCACTCCCAGGCTGCCCTTGCCCCCAGATCTGACTGATTGATCTAGGGAGGAGATACCGGCGGACTCTCGGCTGCTTGGACCACCCTCGCCGGCAGCGGTGTCGGTGAAATAGCGGTCACTGAGCTCGACATTCAGGGAGCTTCTGCCTCCGATTACACGGCTGTCGTCAAAGCGTGCCTCGCTCAAGCCAAATGCATCGGTATCACCGTGTGGGGTGTTTCCGACAAGGATTCGTGGCGCTCGTCCAGCACTCCCCTCCTGTTCGACTCGAACTACCAGAAGAAGGCTGCCTACACTGCCGTCCTGTCTGCTCTGGCTTAAATGGAGCGCGCGCTCTTGTGGAACTGCTGGATCTGTATTAACTTGTTTGGAGAATATACATGACTGCCGCAAAGTTTCGGTAGCTTTTCTTATTCTAGAATGCGTACGGTTATGAAGTCCAGCATTTTGACACTAACTGGAAGTACAATTCTCCAGTACAATAAAATGAAAACGGGCTGACAGTGTTCATCATAATCTATTGGGGTACCACATCGGTTGAAACTCGTGGGCAGAACGTCAAGGTATCTATTAGTTTCACCAAGAGTGAGCATGGTTTATCCAGTTACGGTATAGAAATACTTACAATCAGCCATTTTCGAAGCGTCGCAGGTCCAGAGAGCAGTCCGCTTGATTCATCATATGCATACACGTACGAACGAGGGCAGGAATCTTTGAAGTACGAGTAATACTGCATGCCAGAGGGAGGGCGTGCTATGAGAACCGGAGCAACAGTTCCCATAATTGGATCGATTACCGTCAAGCTTAGCGCTACAGCAGACTATCGAGATGCTCTAAGCGTGGCGATTTCAGTAACGGCAAACAAATTAGATACCTTGCAGCCGAGGGGTATTCCAGATGAGTCGGTCGGGCCTATGAGGAGCGCTGACTGTGCATTCCGCAACCTCGCATCCTACATTCTTTGTTGAAAGACAAGACGAGAGCAAAACGTATTCGAGGAGACTCGTTACTTAATTGCATAAACGAGACAATGAAACGAGTGAGAAAAAGGAGCGCATACACAATAAACAGTGCATAAAGGTGTCGCTACCACTCGGCGCTTGCACCAACAACATTGTTTGAGATACGCATTGGGAGGTTGTACCCGTCGACCAGGCTCACTATGAAAATACATTACGCTTCGATATTACGGTACCGGTGTGGTTATGTTTATTTGCAGACTTGCCATCGTACCAGTACAGACCATTCGCAGCGCTCAAAGTCCACTCAGCGACACTAGCCGGAGGTACTCCGGTACCACTATGGCAGTTAAACTCGAGACCACCATTGCAGCCATCAGTTTTGCATGAATTAGGCCCCGGGCTTGTAGAGAGATCCCAGTTGCAGCGTCCCTAGCGCTGTTATGTGATTGCGGTGGCATACGCTATGCAAACACATAAACTCACCCAGCTTCGGCCAGCCTTCCAATTGTCGGATACAACAAATGTAGGGCTGCAGTATGCGTTGACCTATCCCAAATTTCAACTTTGTTAGCTGATCGGTGGTCTAATTGACTCAGGTACTGCCAAAAATATAACTGAAACCTCCTTTAGATTTCGCACCGAAACAAGATTGTCCTGATTTTCCTGGATATCACGGAGCCTCCCGATTTCAATTTCGAGCTTGTAAGAAAAATGTTACTGATCCACTCCACAGATACAGGGTATACACCGAGTCAATTCAACCCCCTGTAAACGGCGGGGAAGCATCACAATGAAACTAGTGGGAGAAGACCTTCTGGCGTAACTAAAATGACCTAATTAAACAGTTTGGACCAGTAGCATTGGGCGGATAATGCATTCACTAACCCGATCTCGTACCTCCACTGCAGTCGGGCGCGCCGCTGGATCCCGGTCCCAGCATTGAGTAAGCAAAGACCACAGCTGGTCTCCTTGCCTGCTCGAGCTTGGAATAGCATCCTTGGGTCGTGGGGGGCACTTGTTGTTGAAAATTGCTGCCATGACCTGCTGTTCATTCTTGCCTTCAAATGGTACAGATCCTGTGATGATCTCCTATTTCGTCTCGTCAGGGAGGAACTACCCGTATGATATCCTGGATGATCCGCGTACCAATATGGTCTAACAGTGGAGAACATGTGAGCGAGTCACTGGTATCTCCGCGGTATCGGCTACGTACCATTCCTAACGCATAGACGTCTGCTTCAAAAGTGTATCTCCCACCATCTCCGAGCAGCTCTGGAGCCTAACGACCTGCCTGGTAAGTGACGCAGAATGCTCTGACGGAAAGTATACTTGCCGACCACCGTATTGATATCTTCCTTGTAGTCTGATTGGTCGCAAAACGGAGGCTGTAGTCTTCAAGAGCCGCATTACCAAAATCAGTCAGTTTCAGCGTGTGATCGTGTGACACCAGTACGTTCATCTAATCCAAGCGGGTACGATATCCTTATAATAACCTGACATGATCCAGTAGTTAGCGTACTCACTCCTTTGATATCGCCATGTATCTAGATATAGTAATGTGATGATTAAACAGCGGCGTATCCGTGAGAAGATAAAGACTTACAATCCCCTTTGCGTGCAGATAGACAAGTCCATCCGCGACTTGGGCACACTGTTCCCTTTATATTAGGCTTATGGTTGATAGTAACGGACTGCGCACCTACCATGGAACATCGGTCCACCGCGTTCTCTTTGCCCAAGAACTTCCGCACATCCCCGTTAACCATCCACGGTGATACCATGGCGATTTGTCCACGAACTTCTGCAACCCCTAAAAGTTTCTGAACATTAGGGTGGTCGCATTTGGACCACACATACAGTTCTTTTGCAGCGTGCTGCATGCGAAATCAGTACTGTAGCGCGTATTTTAATGGCATGGAGCTCGCCTTCACTAGTTTATCGCTACCCGGTACACCCACTAGCATCCTGAGCGTCTTGACCGCAACTTCAGCGCCATCTTTTAAAGTCCCTCGATATACATCTCCGAGGCCACCGGAAAACCAAGGAGACTCGGTTAAAGGCTGAAGATTGGATGCCATATCCGAGCAGCCATGGGCAACCAAGTGCTTTAGGATCTCGACTGTGGACTATGTTTCTGAAAAATTAACCACTTATCATTGACCATATGATTCACCAACTAACCATCGAATCACTGATCGTTTGCAGTGGAGTGTCAAGGGGTGCCCCGTCGAGAGATGCTTGGTTGTTCAGGCCATCTCGGGTTAGCATGACCGCCTGATTGTGGTATTCGATAGAACGCTCGATATCAGTGGGGGTATTCATGTGATCAAAGCGGTTTTGAAATGCATCGCCCAGACGCTTCAATCGTTCGGGTAAATCTGGGTGCATTCTTGGTGTGACTAATACTGCACGATTGTAGAGTTCGATCGCTCTGTTGATATCCTCGACTGTACCACATCGGTTATATCGCCGCATGTGTAGGGCTGCCAATCCATCCAGATGTGCCGCCTGGTGCGGTGGATTATCGGGGAGGGCAAGATCGACGGCTTGGCTACAGTAATCAATGGCCGTATCGAGATCTTCAAGATTTCCAGACTGCTCAAAGCGGCGGGAATAATCATCATATAATGCGCTGAGTTGCCCGAGCCTTTCCTCAGTCCCTTCCCCAGAAATAGTGTGGGCGTGATCTGGCAGAGTAGGTTGGTCATTCATGACAGTGAGAGTTTGTCGGCTCAAGAGGCCCTGATAACGTGACTAGTTATTCTGGGGTGGTGAGCTCAAAAACTAGCCGTGCGAGTCCGGGGTGGTGACAAGAGGTTGGTGGCAGGAGTAGTAAGCGCCTCAATCAGTTACATTACCAGTATTTGATATTGCTGGATCCACTAATTTAGCCGTACTGGCCTCAATTTGCTCTTTCTGAGCGGCAAAGGGAACGGTATCATTGCCAGTATACGATCCATTGGAATACCAACATCACAGCCCAATGTGCACAAAGGGCAGCCACCTCCCAAATTCCATTTCTCCAATCGCTAAACGTAAGGATTCAACCGCTAAGTGTAATGCTTTGGCAGTTTTGTTGGCTTCCGGCCGCCCTGCTGCCAACAGGTGCGCGTACACCTTGTCTGCAACGATAGGCGCGTCTTGGTCTGTAATTGACCACATCGAGGCTATGATCGTTGAATAACCAGCCACGAGCATCCCTGACGCTAGGTGGATGGACTCTTCGGGTAGCTCTTCGTTGCCTTCAGCAGTGCTGCATGCAGATAAAAATGCCAACCCTTTACGCCCCAGCGACTGCTTGGTAACGGCGATTATATCCAGACGACCATCGTGCAGGATAAAACCACTAGTCATTGGCCGTACGGGATTCTGCTGAGCATGGCAAGAAATATGGACCCAACTGTGCTTTTCCATGCCCTGCAACACGGCGTCGCAGGTAGCCATTTCACCCTCGAGCCGTGTTACAGGACAGCCGCGGGTATATTGCTCGACATTGTCAAGTTCTTGGACTACTCCCGGAAGGCCTTCCATTCCAGCGGTTTGGGCTTGTCCGACCAGTAACATTCCTCGAAACTCTCCCGAGCTCGAAGGGGTAAGTAAGGCAGCTAGGTTGGGTGTGTAGGAAGACGTAACGTAATTGTACGTCCTAGCATGCGCGTCATCGTAATCTCCGGCCCCATGAAGCGGAATAAATGCGAGGGGTCCGGTTGCACGCCATGTAACGTGCGGTAACTCGCCTGACGGGTGTGCCTCCTTCAATGAAGCGTTAGCTGTGGCAAAATGCACATTAGAATAGCTTACAAGGTATCCTAAACGCTCAAGCACGGGTTCAACTACGTTTCGCCATATCAAACGCAGGCTGCCACTCAGAGTCTCGGCAGGTCGCTGTGACACCGTTCGCAGATAGGCTACTGCCCGAGTTTGCCAAGAAAATACTGTCCTCCTAATCTGAGCGTTTACATCCTGTGCCATTGTACGAGAAAACGACTTGAGCGGCAGGTGAGACACGGTTTGGGCACCCGGTGGTATGATTAACGCATCGCAACGGCTCGAGTGTACATTGATTACCACGACAGCTCCAGAGTGTGCCGCATACACCAGCTCTGCGGCCTGCTTCGGACGTAGGAAGTTCTCAAACCCGGGAGTAGAGCGAGCGGAGGCTACAAGTTGATCCCACTCCTCTGCTAAGCGATGATGCCTTTGAGATGCCTGTTCCAGCTCGTGGGAGAATTCGGACGACGAAGGGTAAGTTCCATCTAGGAGTTGTGCGACGTGTGCTAGTCTAGATGCAAGTTCAGGATATACCGCTCGGAGATCATCGAGAGGCGTGCGTAGTTGAAGCACCTGACCCCAAAGGATCGAAGTTCCCTCTTCGAGCCATTCCAAAGCAAGGTCGTAGTGCCCGGTGTCGATCGCGGCCGCGGCAGCCTCGGTGGCAATATCGCCACAAAGGTGCACATCTTCCTGCCGTTGGTCCAGAGCAACCCCTAGCCATACTATGCGAGGAAGAAGGTTCATCGCTTCGCGGTAGGCATCCAGGGGTGAAGCCGCGGGAACATGGGAGCATAGCTTGGCCCACAAGCGAGCACACGCGAACCTCCGTGACGGACTGCTCGTTGGTGAGATTGGGGCGGCCTTGGCGGCTTCGAGAGCGCGCTCAATATCTGGCGGCTCTCCGAGACGCTCAAATCGACAGGCTAGTGCGCAACTGAAGTTGTTCAAGCGGCGAGCCTTGTCTGGATGGTCATCAGGCGTGAGCATAGTTGATTGTTCGTGGAACTTGATGGCCATATCAACGTCGTGAAGGTCCCCCGAGCGTTCAAATCGTTGTCGATATGCAAGTCCTAGATTATCTAGACGTCGTGGCTTGTCCGCGTGGGTGTCAGGAGTGAGGGCTACGACTTCTTCGTGACTAGCAATGGACTTGTTGATATCTTCCATCCGGTAAGTCAGGTGCTCAAACATCTGTCTAAGGGAGCTCCCCAAGCTATCTAGCCTCCTAGCTTTGTCGGCATGCTCGCATGGTGTGAGCACTACGGCCTGTGAATGACATTCGACCGCCCGATTTAAATCTTCCCGCCCGCCAGAATGCCCAAACCGTTGCACACGAGAGTTTCCCAAACTTTCTAATCGTCTTGGTTTCGCCGCATGGTCATCAGGAGTACGGAGGACAGCGGTTTCGTGACACTCGATAGCATGATCAATATCTTCAGGCCTCTGTAGGTGCTGGAATCGTTGCATGTACGAGTTTCCGAGGTTATCTCGACACTTGAGTGAGTCTTCACAGGAGTCCGGTAAAAGGGAGCTGGCTTCGCTGAGGTATGTGATGGAATTGTCGATATCAAGGAGAACTCCAAGGCGCTCGAACCGCCTCCGGAACGAGTTTCCTAGGTTGTGGAGATGTATTGGCCGATCGGGATGCCCGATAGGTGTCAGGGACAGAGATTGCGCCTGATACAGAATGGCGCGCTGGAGGTCACCAAGCTCGCCCATGACCTCGAACCGAGAAAGGTGAGAGTTGCCTAGGCTACTCAGCCAGCTAGTTCTGCTATCGTATTCGCTCTTTGCAAGTAACGTAGCCTGAGTCTGGCAAGTAGTAGCTCGGTCAAAGTCCTCGTGATCCTTAGAAAACTCGAAGCGCTTGTAAAGAAGTGTGCTCATCAGCTTGAGCCTCTGAGGCTTGTCCGGTTGGTCGTCCGGGGTAGAAGCTAGGGCAAACTCCATGTTTTTGATTGCATGTTCGAGAGCTTGAAAGTCGTCCAGATGATTGAACCTTTGGAGGTACGCATCACTCAGAGTTTGAAGCCGCCCCGGCCGATCCGGATTGTCAAGAACAGCTGGGACCGCGCGATCAAGGAACGAGATCGCCTCATCGAGATTCGAAAGCTCCTTCAATCGGTGGTATCGATGAAATAAAAACTTGCCCAGGTTGTATAAATGTCTAGGCAAATCGGCGTGGCCATCTGGGGCCAGCTGTAGAGCACGTCGCTGGAAAGCAATGGCCTTGTCGATATCCGCGACTTGGCTTCGTTCACGGGCGATACAAAAACGATGAAAGAGAGAAACGGCGAGACTCTCGAGTCGCAATCGCTTGCGAGTGTCTCCTTCGGGTGTAAAATTGACAGCCTCGGAGAGGTAGTAAATCGCCTCTACGATATCGCCACGCTTGCCAAGCCGCTCGAATCGCCGTTGAAAGGATATGCCTAGACTCGCAAGCCAGTTGGTTCGACCAGGTGTGCCGATGGGGTACTTTGATAGGTTCTGTCTTTGAAGGTCGATTGCGCGATTGATGTCGGAGCAGTCTGGTGGGGGGTTGTCTGGGCGCTGTGGGTGGAGAGGAGTATTCGTACTCTAGAGGGTAGATTTAATTCCTTAACTTTCCGGTCCAAATAAACTCCCATACCTTGGCCGGTGGCCCATTTCCGGTGGGCCGTAGTTCAAAATGAGTTGGACGACGAGCGCTAGCTGTTGCACCACGCGATTGTGCAGTACTCTCAGTCGGATCAAGTGGCTCGAGGACACCCCAGATAGCATTCATACTATTTGACATGGATCCCCCTAGGAACGTGAGCGAAGCCTGGGCAGCTAACCGAGTGCGACCGCAGGTGGTGGTGGATCAGCGTGAAAGGAGAGCGGATCACGTAAGCATGACTAACCTAGACAACCATCAGGGTGACTCACACCGCTTTGGCGGGTGCTTTACGGCACTTTTGAGTTCGTTTAGGGACCCGGAAGTTTCTACAGGTAAAGCGCAGTAGAAAAAATCATGGAAAGCCCACAAACCTTTGCCCGTTGCCGCTTTCACTGCATTTTGCTGGCACTTTGGGACACAGAGCCGCCCCAAATGTTAGGGAGCCGGGGCAAAATACGGTGAAAAGAATTGCGAAATGGAGAATGAACAGAAGGACATAAGCTTTACCTGTGCATTTCGTAAAAATTTCTCCTTCGAGCATTTCTCCCCTCGAGACCTATATTGCAACCGTCACATGCTCAACTCGACGACATAAATGAATTCATCGCTAGCGACCACGTTCCTGGTTTGAATCAAAGTGTTCTCCACATTAGCGCTCGGCAGGTCGTACTTCCTGGCATCTTCATATACAACGTTGCCAAGAACCACGCATACATGCATAGCCCCGGCCACCTTTCCGTACCCGAGACCGCCGCGGCCACATACGGTTCACACACCTCACCGCCAACTGCGCGCATACACGCAGCCCACAGACCCGAGCGCAGTCCGGGCGCAACGACGAGCTCGACCGAGTCCGAGCATCGATTATGCGATCGTAATCGGGCGGGCTGTGTTTGCTGCGATGACGCGTGGTCGGAGCGGCGACTGCATCGCCACGGCGCTCCATCGTGCTGCGATCAAATTCGCTTGTGGGAGGATAAAAAGGCCGCGCCTGGCGCTCTCACCCTCACAACCACTCTCTACTCGATCTTTAGACTCGCACATGATGGGATTCAAGAACGGAATTGTCGTCGCTGCTGTTGTAGCTGGTGTCTCTGCGCAGGGCTGGATGCAGGGCCAGTGAGTAGCGTACTTGTAATTTGGAGCTTTTGCTGACGTCATGGGCAGAGGGAGCTTGAGCTTGTCGTGCCAGACGGCTTTGGCTGGTGCACTGACTGGACCGGCGGGACAGTGTCTGGGCGTGCCCGGGTTGGCGAATATCGCGGCGACCAAGGGCGACGAGAGCCTGATCCCCCCGATCGATTCGTGGCTGAACACGGTGGGTCCACGTGGCTCGATCGATTCGTTCGTGGCTAATGACGTTGATTTGTCCAGACTTGCGCTCAACCGGCGTGCACAAACGCCACGATCGACGCTGTCGTTGGGAATGTCACGTCTGGCTGCCGGTCCGATTTAAACCAGTGGCATGTTACCGATGAGGATATCGAAACCGTGTCTGGGTATATCAAGGAGTTTTATCCTCCGGCCCGAGAGGTTGCGTGTCTCAAAGAGTATGGCATTTCTCCCAAGTTTTAACCACACACTGACTCTTACCTCCCTAGCTCCAACGCTTCGAATCAGTTCTGCATTACCGAGAGCTTAAAGAAGTTTGAGAACTCTACGGGCATGTCATTGACTCCCAACAACCTCTGGAACCTCTCTCCGTCGCTCTACAGCACGAATTCTACCCTTACAAAGGAACTTACCTGCACGGATTGCACCAAAGCGGCGTGGAACATCATCAAGCCTTATTTGGGAAGCGACGCTCAAGCCGAAGTCGCCTCCCAGCTCGATCAAATCTGTGGCGCCGGGTTCTCGAGTGCGTTTTTATTTCGTCTAGAGTATGATGATATACTGATTCTGGTATGCAGACTCTCCTGCCCCTCCTAGCGTCCAGAGGACCGCGAACAGCGCTGTGCAAGCCGCGAACAATAATTCTCAAAACGGAGCCGTCTCGACATCTGCATTTAGCTCTATGATTGCTGCCGTACTCGGTGTGGCCGGTGTCTTCGCTCTTGTCCTATAATTTGTCTCTTAGAGTGACAAGTTTCGTGGTACTCGGACTATGTGTTAGCCTTACCGCATCATGTTATTAATTCATATAGATATTCCAGGATACCTCCAAGTAATCTTATGATTGGATTGGAGTGAGTTCTAAACCAGGAGAATAGCCGAGCGGTCTTGGCACTTAGCCCGTGTCCACGCTCTGGACCACTTATCTAATGGGCTGCGGACCACCGGGCTGATGCAGTGCACAATATAGATCCACGTACATTGCGACACAATGGATTTCCTAAGTAATGCCCAAGTCAACCGGCGCAAGCGGTT
>WSLM01000547.1:0-15017 GCA_019677335.1 Ceratobasidium sp. UAMH 11750 | reverse complement strand
CATCGGATAAGATACTGCGGACTCCCGCCATTCATCCGCCAATCTAATATCTGTTCCACGTTGTATTCTTCTTCTCCTGATTCTGTAATGATGGGGGCCATTTTCAGCTGTATCCTATCGAAGTCGGTGTCTGGTGTCACCGGTGACAGGAGTCCTATATGGAAAACGTTGTGGATCTTCATCGTGTTGTGTGGGTGTTGTGTGGGCCATCACGTGTCTGTGTTTTTTGTTGTTTTTCCGTTTGTTTTTTGTGCTTCAACCCCTATTCGCGTCTGCTTATATAGTGGTCTCAGGCTTGTGTTTGACCTCAGCTTGCTTTCCCGCTCGCTGAGGTACGTTTCGGTTGTGTTCTCTGTTGTCGTGCTCGGTGTTCTAATTGTCGTGTAGCGTCTGTTTCTTTGTCTGTTTTAGGTAGCTACCCGACAATTAGAGCTTGCTTTCCTGCTCGCTGAGCGTCTGTTTCTTTGTCTGTTTTAGGTCCACCGCGCTTTGCGCATCAGGTTATGAGCCCCAACGCGTCCCCACGCGTCTGATTATTAGTTGACACGCATTTCTGTCCGCCCCTAGCGCCGTTCCGCTCCCCATTTGGCCTAGGACGTGTATGCCGGAGACTAGAGCTGCTAAAATCGCCGAGAATCGCCGTCTACTTGACCTGCTACCTAACTATCTGTCCTCTCCTCCTGATTCGCCTCACAGTTCCGGATCCCCACTCTCATTCTCGGGTCTTCCGCAGTCGCCTCTAGGTTCCCCTATTCGATTCTCGTCTACCGCCATGGCCGGCCCAGCTACTCAAGGAGCCGCTCCCGACACCTCCCAGACAACACCTGGCAATACGACCACTGGCTCGCAAGCGTCTATCAGCCTTACTCCAGACCAGCTCAACGCACTCATCACCTCCTAGTTCCAGAGCATGCAGTCACAGCCGCATCAACGTACCCCGTCCGAAGTTGAATCACGCAAGGCCAAAGCACTACGTGCGTCTAACGTGGACTTGCCGAAACTAAAAGACGGAACTTATACGCGATGGTCATTCGCGGTGTCTGATGTTATCGAGTCGGCTGGGCTGCGAGGGCATCTTGATGGATCCGCGACTCGACCAGACGGGACCGATCCACGGGCATTGGAGAAGTGGACGCAGGAGGATGCTGCGGTCCGGTCGACGATTGTCGGCACGCTGGATCACGACATGACATACCGTTACCTAGAGGGGACCAAGACGGCCAAGGAAGCCTGGGATGTGCTTGAACGCCACTACCGCACGAGCGATTATGCGACATTAATGGCCATCAACGGAGACCTCATGAATCTTCGCATGCCGGAGGGAGGGGACGTCATCGAGCACATCGTCACGTTGCGGCAGCTCAAATGCCAGTTGGACGGATCTCATTTCCAAGTTAACGAGCACCAGTGCAAGGCTATTCTGTTCCGCTCACTCCCGCCCAGCTACGGTTCTTGGGTTGCGCGTCAGGAAGAGACCGACTCCACGTCTTTTGACAAGTTGTGTCTTATGCTTGAGACGCAGTATCGAGGTCAGAAGGCGCGTGGAGCGATCCCTGGTGGTACAGTTTCAGCATATCCCGCTCTCACTCGTCCTAGCGGGCCCGGCGTGACATCAACCTACAATTCTCTCCTACCGTCTGATCTGGGTTCAAACTATGCATTTACCGGTACCAAGAATCCTGTTTTTGCTACTCGTGCACAGACGACTTGCTGGGACTGCCTGCACACTGGGCATCGATCTGGGGATGCGGTTTGCCCGGCTCTTGCTCATCGTCGGTGGCGGACCGAGATTTTTGGACAATCGTCGCGCAAGAATGATTGCAAGAACCGGCGGAGCTCTGGCAACTCCTCATCCACGTCTGGCGCCAATCCGGCCACGGTTTCTCCCGCGGCTGTCTCTACTCCGTCTACACCGTCCGCTCTGCCCACCTCGCCTGCACCGTCTGGGTCTATTGAGACCGTTGGTGCTAATGTCTCCACTGTGGTGCCAGTCAGTTCTGCCTTCCCTATGTATGCGGCTTACTCTGCAGTTGTGGATGTTACGGCCTCGGAGGAGGTCTTGGCTTATGCGGCATCATCTCTTGGCTCGTTTCTCATCGACTCTGGATGCCAGCGACATATGACCTGTGTGCGCTCGATCTTTACACACATCGAGGAGTTTCACCCCCCGGTCTTGATTCGGGGTATTGGCAATCATGGGGTCGAGGCAAACCGACAAGGGACAGTGGCCATCCCGGTTGACATTGACGGCGTGCTCGCATTCTTCTACCTTGAGGATGTGTTGTACGCGCCTGAGCTACATCGCAACCTTATCTCGACTGGCGCTCTGCTTGAGGCCGGCCTGCACTTGAGCTTGAGCACCTCTGGCGCTATCATTTACAGTGATACCTCGCGCTCTGTGACTCTTGCAACGGCTGTCTTCCGCGATCGTCTCTGGATCCTGAACACCGAGGGCTCGGTCGCGATGGTGCAAGCTGCTCCGGCTGCGAACGTCGCAGCGACTGGTGTGAGTTGGCATTGCCGCCTCAGGCATATTGGGGTTGGAGCTCTCCGTCGACTAGCTGACGAAGGTCTCATTGCTAAATTGACAAAGTCGGATCTTGAGGCAATTGAGCGATGCCGTGTCTGCATACTTGGCAAAGGCGCCCGCCTCCCTTTCCCTCGCTCTTTGTCGGTGACCACTGCGCCATTGGAGATTGTTCACTCCAACCTGTGTGGCCCCTTTGATCCAACTGTTGGTGGTGCACGGTACACTGCGTCCTTTGTTGACGACTTTTCTCGCGTCGCATGGGTGTTTCTGCTGAAGACCAAGGATGAGGTTGCCAAGGTCTTCATGCGCTTGCGGGCTCACGTTGAGCTTTTCACTGGATTCAAGATCAAGACCCTGCGCTCGGACGGCGGCGGCGAGTACAAGTCACACTTGCTTGCCGACTACCTTGCTGACGCCGGCATTCTTCATCAGACGTCGTGCCCTGACTCATCCCAGCAGAACGG
Source organism: Ceratobasidium sp. UAMH 11750 (assembly GCA_019677335.1). NCBI lineage: Eukaryota > Fungi > Basidiomycota > Agaricomycetes > Cantharellales > Ceratobasidiaceae > Ceratobasidium > Ceratobasidium sp. UAMH 11750. The sequence goes on along the minus strand of WSLM01000547.1, from coordinate 12,023 downwards.
TGTGGCTGAAAGGTTCCAGCGCACCTTGTTCGATCGGGTGCAATGCATGTTGGAGGATGCTGGTATGGCTTGGGGATGGTGGGGCGAAGCAGCGTTGACGGCCGTGCATATATATAACCAAACTCCCCATTCTGCTCTCCCGAATTCTGCGTGTCCCCTGTCTCTTTGGCCGAATGAATCTGTTTCTCTTGCGCATATTCGGGTGTTTGGGTCTCCGTGCTTTGCAATCGACGTTTCCAAGCATCGCAAGAAGTCAGCATCTCGAGCAACAGAGTGTCGGTTACTGGGTTATGACTCACCGAGCAAGGCATATCATCTCCAGGTGAAGGGCTCGACCAAAGTTATTCGGTCACGGGATGTGATATTCCATGAAAACGCGTCCGTTGATGTTCTGGACTCCCCACTGGCTCCGCCAATTCCCGCAGATCTCGACTGCCCACCTGGCAATCCGGTGGGAGCGGTGTCCGATTTAGTGGGAGCAGAGTCACATTCAGTGGGAGCGGTGCCCGATTCAGTGGGAGAAAGCGCTGGGGAGGATGGGCTGCCGGTGGATCCAGTCTCTGGGATTCCGGTGGTGGAACGGCCTAGGCGTGTTCGCAAAAAGACATGGAAACTGCGCGAAACGGCAGAGGCTGGTGTTGCCACAACGCCCAAAACTCTGAAGGCAGCGATGCAGGGACCGGAGGCGCAGCAGTGGAAGGAGGCAGTTGACAGCGAGTACGCATCTTGGGAGGAAAAGGGTGTGTATGATGTCGTTCCGCGCCCGGAGGGGGAGGAGGTCATTCCGACTATTCTTCTCTTGAACCGCAAGACCGACGAGACGGGGGCGGAGGTCCGGAAAAAGGCGAGATGTGTGGCACGGGGGGATATGCAGTCTCAATCCCCTGACGATGGGCCAACTCTTGCGTCCCCGGTGGCCAGTACTGTCACTTTGTGGGCGATGGCGGCGTTGGCAGCTCGCGATGATTGCGAGTTTCAACAGATGGATGTGAAGACCGCTTTTCTCCACGCTCCTCTGTCTCGGCCCATCTATCTCGCAATCCCGTCTGGTTTTCCCAACTCGAAACTCCTGCCTGGCATCCCACGTGCTCAACAAGTGCTTTGTCTCAACAAGGCAGTTTATGGACTGCGGGAGGCGCCAGCCAGCTGGTATGGTCACTGCACGGGTATCCTCACTAGGAATGGCTTTAAATGCTCCGACAACGACCACTGCTTGTTTTGGGTCTGTGCTCCTGGCTCCTCCGATCGCTGCTATGTGCTTGTCTATGTAGACGACTTTACGCTGCTGACGAGGACGGCCGACCAGATGACCTGGCTAAAGCAATGTCTCGCCTCGCTGTTTGACCTCAAAGATCTTGGTGCGGCCAATCAAGTGCTTGGGCTGGAAGTTGTACGTGACCGCGAGGCTGGAACCTTGATAATCACGCAGCGGAAATTTGCACGCCAACTACTGGAAGAGTATGATATGCTCGACTGCCGTCCGTTGGATACCCCGATGTTTGCTAACGCAAACTCACCTGTCTCAGTGACCCGTGTTACATCACGCCGATGCTCATCACGTGACCGAGCTGACATGTATCTGATGGTCATCGAGCCACGGATGCCAGCCTACGTGTATACACAGGCGCGATCACCATCAGTGGAGTCACGGTAAGACCCTGCATAGTATACTAGTAATGTAGGTGCCATTGGTTATACATTTGGGTCATTCATCGCCGCGTTTGGGACAATATATTGCATTTTTCTCCACAAATTACTGGTTAATGATGGTTCTTATTAAAGCATTGCTACAAGATGCCCCCTTGCCCCCTTTTTACTATACAGGGAATGCAAAAAACGATATCATGTACGTGTACGGCATTGGCCGCGGGAGCTCCGTACACAGCCCAGGGATGTGGCACTGCACGTGACCGGTGCTGTCACTACTAGATCCGTGTGATCGTACGTGTTCTCTTTCGCGTTCTGCGTACCCGCCCCCCGAATTAGCACGGTAACCACCTACATGAGCCTCGACATACTTCTAGACGCAGACGTGCTTTTGCCAGGAGCTTTGGGAGCTCATGAGTACAAATCTCAGTACTGGCTACGGCAGGCGGAGACTGTATCGAACAACACCTAATGAGAACCACTATACAGAAACTATCAGCATACACAGAGAGCGGGCATCTATCCAAAACCATACCTCAACTCCAGTTCCTCGTAGTAGTGAACTGAGGGTGTAAGTTCGTCATTCAAACTATGGAAAGAGGTAAGCATAAACAAGAACAAACTAACATCGTCACTTTCAGGAGGCTGAAATCACCACACGCGCGTCCGCCAAGCGCCACGTCCCATTCCATTAGCTCCACCTGAGGGAGCCCGTCAGACCTCGGCGCCTCTACCGCGGCGGGTCCATGCGCCTAGTATATATATACTGATGAATATACTGTGGCGTGCACTGTCCCCATAGCCGCTAGTCGACATCTTATCTTAGAGGAAACATAAATTTGATTGTACTTCAGGCAAATATGAGGAACTCGTCGAAATGAGTACAGGTGTGAGAAGCTAGTTTACAGGCACATACGGTTTAGGACACCTGTCCATTATCATTAAATTCCAGTACTGCAGCACATGTGTCAAGTACGCACAATGTGAGATACAAAGCCAAGTATTAAAACCACAAATTCGACAAGATCGTAAGCCGCGTGCAAACGAGACGCGTATAGTTATGCAGGCACCCTGTGCCCCCATTGTTTCTGCTTCTAGTTCCGACTATTCATAACCTCTGAATCAGGCGCGCCGCGGCAGAGTGAAAGGCGTGTATGCCCAAGTTACAGGTAGCGCCCCCCATCCCCGGCTCAAGGCACTAATTAAAGATCCAAGGGTTTGGTCGTTCGGGGCAGAGTTCGGCATGAACCCACGCATCGAATATTGCTTCCTGGCAGAATGATGTCTAGAATCATCATCTAACGCAAACTCCATCTTAATTAAGGCCCTATGCAACGCATACGCGATGATAGCTCCGCCGGGCCAGGGATGCTTCTGTGATATGACATGTTGCTGTATATTTGACAGGTGTCAGTTTTAGACTCAATCTAGTCTGGCCCTGTTCTAGGCCCGTGAGGGATGTCGACAATAAGCTGTGATTGAGAGCATCATGCCATGCACGCAGTCGGACACGTACGACATCGGCAAATGCTTCAAGCTAAAATCAAATCACCTCCGCACTCGATTTGAGCTTAAGCCATTCACCGGAATTGGTGGCATAAGTTTTGTCTAGCTCCGAATTGTGAAGTTCTGACAACAAGCAGAAGACCTGTATACATTGAAACATATGTAGGGATGCTAATGTCCTCGTGCGTACTGACACTTCCCGTAGTTAGCCGACCCACCTCGGGTGTCTTACTGCAGGTGATCCCACGGTGCTATCCGCGAACCCTTAATCCATCTTGGTCCCAATCCCTACAGTATTTCTGGTGCGTCATCACGCGTACGCTGTCCGGGGGTTCGTGTCCGCACCGATCCTGTTATAATTGAGCTGTTGCGGCTGCTGGGACCACTATTAGGGTGTGCTCGTCTGAGTTTTGCACGCTTGGAACTGGGGCTGGCGGAGGTGCTCGATTGTGCACTCAAGTTAGCATCCCCGTACATAACACGCGGGTCTGGAACGAGGGGTCAAATCCAATGCACCTGAACCAAGCACGTGGTTAACATACGCTTGCCGCGTGTTTAAACTCGCGTAAAGGTCTCTCCCCCAGCAACGACGTTTCTTAACGCTACATCCCGACGCTATGTGCAAATGCAAGGTGGAAGTCACAATCCAACCTGGCAAGCGCCACTGGTTCACAGAACAAGAGGTCACTTGGCTACTTTCGTTCTATACTAAGTGGTCGGGACTCCCTACTGGTAGATCGGCGACGGCCAACAAGAAACGAGATGATTTTTATCACGATCTCGCAAAACGTTTTTGCAAACAGTTCCCGTACCGTGACCCCGAGCATAATCAGAATTGGTCGTATACAGAGGAACAAAAGCAACTGGCAATGACAGAAGATGAGTGGGGGAAATTACATGCCGTGAGTACTCAGTATCGAATGAGTGGATTTGGAGTAACCTACTGAGAATCCCAGCGATTCAGCGACAAATTTTGGCACCATAGGAGGATTCTTGGAAAGCCCACGGCTGCAGGATCATCAACAAGGAGTCTAAATACCTCGGTCAAGCGTGGTACTGCTCAATCAGTTCCTAGCCCTCCAGAAACGAACGATGCTGAGGTGGGTAAAACTGTGTTTCATCGACGTGTGTCTTGAATATCTGATGTGCCTTGATAGGACTCGGCGGACATGCCCCCCGAACCGGAGCCGAGTGGTGAACCACGCATGGAATTCCACCAAGTCACAGGTGATGATGCCGAGACGGGCAGTTCAGGAGCTCTGTCCGACCCACGAGGACTCGGCACACGTTACGAGACATCAGAACAAGACCAAGCAGACATGGAGCAGACACTCCTCGGTCTCCAAGAGACAGCGGGAGAGTCCTGGGCGGCGATAGAAGACGACGAATTGCGAGAGTAAGGACCAGAATCCTATTGTTATGACCTGGGATCTTACCGTACAGCATTTGCATGTTTTGCGCCTACAGGAGACAGAATTCGATCGCCATTACTCTTCAGAGCGTTTTGAAGGTAATCGAGCGAGGAACTGGTGCTGAGCTCCATGCGATAGCTCTGTGGCACGATGGTGAAGGAATGCGGGTTTGTAGGTATGTTACACCAGCTAAATTGATCATAATGCTCGTCAACAAGATGTTTACCAGCTGTTCTACCGATCGATTGTCGGGATTCGACGACACGTCAGGGGCTGAGTTATGTCGATCAACGTTTATTGAATACGCGCAGCAACGATTGGGTTAGTAAAATTCTCTTCTGAACCAATTTCCCGCGGGTATGCGCGATGAACCGCTCCTGTGAACGGTTGACGATCCCGTGGCAACCGGGCAAGGAAGGGTAGTACGCGTATGCAAACCCTCTGCACAACCGTGTCGAGTGTCTCACAGAAGAATCGCCCTTTGCGACGTCCCACGCTCTCATTGACATTTCAAAGTATGCTGGGCGCTGAACGAACGATTAATTTTATAGGGTCAGCAATGAGCACTAGCATCAGTACTGCCTCACCCTCCGTTTACGGCGATCCAGAAAACCACATGCGGCCGGCCCTTCCGCCGATGTCAAACTCTTGGCAGGTGGAGCGGCGCGTAATACACCTATTTTTTGAGTACTTGTGGGGTACGTGGTCCTCCACGCATAGATTCGGCTATTGACAATTGTTTAGTCTGGCAAGGCGGGCTTTTGCCAGTGCCATGGAACCGCTTGCTGCTTGACGGCCGCGATATGAATTTCTATCTGGTAGAGCAGCACCGTCTCCCAGAGAGTGTCCCATATTTGGAAGATCCACACGGATGGGACGAACAACAGACCTTACAATGGGCTATCGCGTTGCGTAAATCCGACACTCCACTAGAATCGTTATTCCAATTCCGGCAGCCTCGACCGGGTGTTATCGAAACCGAGACTCGGCAGGTTATACATCCAGAGTCCCAACTGACATATCGGCCAGAGTCCTTGTTGTACATGCGCCGACGGATGATGGAGCAGGCCGCATACCCAAAGGAATGGCGGGGCCTTCCACCCATTCCGACGCAACCTTACAAGCCCCTAGGTCCAGAGCAGCAGGCCGAGATCGAGGCAGCCGTTGAATCATTCCCCGCTCTGCTCAAACTGGTGAGATTCACAGCATGGTATGAGGCATTCGGACCCTACCAGGTATTTCCATTCAGCTCTCTCAAATTGATGGTCTAAGATGTGTGATGCAGGCAACGCGAAATGATTGGGAGCGGGCCGTCGAACGCTGCTGCCACCTGCGATCGCAGACCCCAGGTGTCGGTGCAGGGCTCGAGCACTTCGTGCATACCATGGATCACAATGGAGCCCAATTTCCCCGACAATTCTTCGATTTCAGCGGTCCAAAAAGTTATCTTTGGGATTTGGGGGTATGCAACGCTTGGATCCACGAGGGAGCTATGATGCATCGCAGCGGTAGCTATATGGGAGGGCCGCACGGATTCAAGTGGTTGGTGCTCTTACTCGTGCACTTCTATTCCTGTGGCAGCAAAATCAATGCGCGGCTGGGGCCCACGTACGAGGGGATTACACCCGAATGGAGTCGGAAGGACGCGGCCTTGGTCCAGGTGATGGTAGGGCACGTTCAACAGACTTTGAACGAATCTGTCCTCGTGTTGGTACCGACAAAAGCCGAACGATCTCAAGAGGACTCAAACATGACAAACCCCGAGGCTGGACTGCTCCGTTGGACAGATGGCGATGTGACTCAGGTCGTGCTGGAGCCATTGGAAGACGAATGGACGGTATGTAACTTACCCATATCAATGCTCTCGGATGTTGAACGCATTGTCCGCGCTCTTTTAGAGCCGCGGGCACATTGTGACGAGCGGCTTAGGAGGGGATCAAGTAGGTCCGAAAGCAGCACAAAGGCCCGCCGAATCGAAGAAACGGTCAAGGAAGCACTTACGGTCAGATAATGATCCGGGTCTGTGGGGGCATTCACTGTCCGTGAATATAATACTGACCGCGTATGAGTAGAAGACAACAATAGTGAAGCCGACTCGGAGAGGAAGGCCAAAAAGAAGTCGAAGTCAAATTCGAGCGGTGCTGACCCAGAAGAACATGACGGGTTCACCTATAAAAGACAAGGTAAGCTTTAAGTAGACTTCAATGGCGACTGGAATTCATCCGTCTAGGCTTTTGAGAACAAATTTGGTAGTTTCTGAACATGTAACGACCCGGGCAAAGGGACAGTGCTTGGATCACTATATACTAGATACGATGTTGAGATAGCACCAGCATGTTCTAGGGGATACGAGCACACTTGATAATCGAAACACATATATATTTTCAATGCTATGTGTCAAACGTATGAGAAGGGCAAGATAATCCTCCGTGTACCTTGAAAAACCGGCATGTAGCCCGCTTCGTGCACCGAGGTGGATTGCGGGAACTATGTGTGAATAGGCAACACGCTTAGACGCGTGTAATAATTTGCGGGTTGACCATACACGAGATGTCCCGTAAAATGAACTCTAGGATAAGATATGAGCCCAATCCGTGTATTTGGAGTCAGTCGTACCCGCGTATGCGATGAGCCCGTGCGTGTTCACCCATTGGGGCGTATGTTGGGCAAGCGAGTCAGAGAACACGAGTACTACAGGAGCAATTAACAATGGAATGCCCAGACAACTCAACAGAGGGTAAAGTCAGCGCATATAGTCAGGCCTGTGCGTAAGTTGATCGGACCGGATGACCTGTTGATACGTTCCCCGAAACATTGTACCTTTTCCACCAACTGTACTCAATTCCACGTTTTGCGCACTCTGAGGGTGACGGATATATGAGATCTATAATCCATGAGCCAGGTCCACGGACGCGCAACACTTACCCAGAAATCCTGATTGCGGAATTTCTACGCCCTTCCCGGAGGAGTTGACGGCTGAATTCGCCAAACAAACGTGGGTCCCGGAACCAGCTGACGCCACGTCGTGAACCTGGCTTGAAAAATCTAGCATGCAAATCGAAAGCTACAAGCCGGACGACCAGAGTAGCACAGCCAACCTGGAAAACTCGAGGCCAAACTGGAAGGAGTTGAAAGCGGCAAGCAAGCGTTGCTCGAGCAGATGCGCGCTCACCAGGAGCAACTGGACGCATTGCATTCTACCGTTGAGATAGTGAGCTTTCAGAGGTTAGTCAATCTCCAAATAATGGCACACCCATCTCACCTTTATTCCCCGTCTAGATGAATTCCAGAAGTTGCAGCGCCTCCACCTCTGGCGCACTGTCAAACTAGAGGAGTAGTATATTGAGCTGATTTACGACGATTGATACCGGGTCCAACTCGAATGCGCCCCCTATAAATTCGGCCCTTCCAGCTGCCGCATCCACGCAATTCCTCTGAAAGGCCAACAGAAGGTCAGTTCCCCACGCTAACTGAGCTGGTACTCGACTTGGCACAGGCGATGCTACGACAGGCATCCTCACTAAACTTGAAGAAAGTGAGTACTCCCGGGGATGCACTTGAAGCTGAGAGATTGACAGCTGCGGCAGGTTGTGAGGATGTTGGGTCGACTCTGGATTTCCATCACTCGCCATGAAATATCCTGTCACAATCGTTCGGGCGAATAATGGTTTCGGCTTCAAAGTTGCCATCTGCTTGCGCTTCCCTCGTTCCAACGGACTCGCGGAAATCACGTTTACAGCTGAGGAGCAACATGTTTGCGAATGGGGAAGACAACTACATACCATGGGAGCCAAAATCGACGTTGTGTATGGAAACCTTGTGTGAGTTGACCAGACAACTTGCTCTCCGCTGTTTCGATTATTACTAACCCCTCACGCTTGCAGTTGCAACCTTATTTTAGACGTCGTGAGAGAACGCATTTCCGATGCAGTTATTGAGGAGAGTTATGGGCTAATGCTGAACGTGTGCGCTGGCTCTGTTGCGTGCGCGGAAGAGTAGCTCGCTATGATAGATTCGTTACTGTGGCTACTGTCACGTCTCTATGTTAACTGTACTTATGTGTATATCTGGATTATAATTTCATTTGGACTCCGCCAATGAATCCCATGCCTCTTGGTATCGCTTACGAGTTCCTTGCACCACATTGTCTGCCATCGTCAATCCTTGGCCATCCTTCCCTCCTTCAAGGACTTTCTTGAACCCTTCGGCAGTTAGCCAGTGTCGTAAGTATTGTTTGTCAAAACCTGGCTGAGGTCGTTCTAAATACAAGTCTCGCATTAAGGGGCCAAGGGAAAGCAATCATGTAGCTGTATGCTTACCAGGGCTATACCCAGCGGTAGGCCAGTAGCGGGACGAGTCAGGGATCAGGACCTCGTCAATCAGGATCAACTGAGACTCCTGTCCTTCTACGTGGACGAGCCCCAACTCAAGTTTTATGTCTGTAAGAATTACCCCACGCGTAGCAGCGTATCCTTATAGATACGAATCGAGACGGAGGAGATCCGGTCATATAGGTCTTTTCCAACAATCTTTGCGGCTCTTGATGGAAAGGCTAATGCAACCACCACAAAATGAACAGGGGTCACCTTGATCAGGATGAATGTTTTCGTCGCGTTCACCCGGCTCGGCCTTGGTTGAAGGCGCAAACAAGGGCTCAGGAAGTTTCTGAGACTGGACCAAACCCTCTAGCACGCGAATTCCGTGTATAGTCCCCGAATGTTTGTACTCGGACCATGCTGATCCTGGTCTGCGGCCTCAGCGTTGTGTATCATGCGGTTGTTTTTGCAGCAAGTGTACCGGTGATGTACCCTCTAACGATTGCCTCGAGTGGAATAACCTTGGCTTTCTTAACAAGCATAGTGCGGGCTTCCAAGACGTTTTTGTACTTGCGCACAGCTTCGGGGGCATCTGCTCGGCATCGTCCGTGATCAGGTGGTTCGGGATAATATTTTCGAGACGGTTGAGCCAAAAGAGCGTAAGTTGGCTCAGGATGACGCCTTTTCCAGGTATGCCTTATAAAGGAGTCAGAAGGGCCGTCTGCCAAAGCACAAAGACAATGCCAACATTTTTCAGGATAACATCGTATGCTCTGGTTCTGTCCGTGACCACAAAGAGGAGAGTCTGAGGGTCTGATGTCGAGTAGGTGTCCCAAACTTTCCCCTGGGAGACAAGAGTAAGCTCGGACAGCAGATCTTTGGTTGAGGTAATCGCTGAGGTTGCCATGTAAGAAACATGAAATCAGGTGGATCGGCCCGTCGGGATAATAAAGTCAACACGAATCAATTAGCCAGATCAGGCAACCGCGGTTATGAACAGCAGAGTATATAAGCATATGTCAGAGAAAGTGATAAAGCAGTGTCATACAACCCGAGAAGCCAACCATGGATACAACAAACAGATAATTCGCAAGATCATCGACCTAATCGTAATCATTACTCGACAGATACTTCACATTGCTTACAGATGTCTTGGGTGACACGGGCTTTGAGTGGCTGCGTGCTTGAGGCGCAGGCTCATCGTCATTGGCTGGGGATAGAGGAGGTGTTTTCGGGATTGATTGGTCTGCGCCTGGCATGTCGGTTCCAGCAGTCTCTCGAGTAAAGTCAGCTTCGAGGACCTTTTGCATGGCGTCTGCATCTTGGTAGACCAGTGAGCCCTCCTGTTGGTTAGAACAAGGTTAGAGTGAGCTTTCAGTAGTGGCTTGGACGGTACTAGCCGCGTTGTATGCGCAACCGTTGTTGAACATAAGCCGCCAGTCGTCTCCGGAAGCGGACACCATCTTATAATAGCCGCTGCTCATACGTTTCCGCATTTGAAACATCGCAATCGGCTCTTGGATCAGCTAGATTGCAAGGCTTACGTGTTAGAATGGAGGATTACTGGAGTAAGCCAGCAATACGCACCTCATAATAATCAGGGTACAGCCTGCGGTCAGGTAACTCTTGAAAGAGCTCGCAGCGTTGGCGCTCGTCTTTAGCCAATAGATCTTGGATAGCTGGATGGCAGGCCGTGAACGCCGCTTTCAGACACTCGCGCATTGCAGGAGCAACAGGAGGAGCTCCTGTGCTGGGATTCCGGGTCTGGATCCTTCGTCGTTTCTAGCAAGTAGGACATCGTTTTAGTGCATTGTAGGAGCAATCAGCGAAAACCCTCACCTGTTCGCGCAAGGAGTTTTCGTGTTCCTCAGAAGAAGGCCCAGGCGACTGTGCCTTGCCCCGCTTGCGCTTGCTAGCGTTGTCGTTGGCCCCGCGTTTACCCTTGCCCTTCTTGTTCCGCCTGTTCTTGTCATTAGGCGTAGGGGTGTTCGACTCACTCACTTCGTCACGTCCAAGGCAGCTGGCAGCACGACTTCTCTAGGCAGGTAGATCTTCAAAGTCCTCCAAGTCCTCGCCATCCTCGAGGGCCTGGACGAGAAACAAGGGTCAGGTTTTTGGTTTTGTTTGTGTGGGAACGTGCTTACCATTGCCCACTGATTGTCTGTCATACTGTCGATGTAATATACGGCCTTGAGCTCGGCCTCTGGCGGCTCACAAGGCTTATCCCACCGGTAGACCTCCGGCAGCTACTGGACGATGATCATCCTCTCGGGCTTTGGGCCTCTATTCCCCAGCTCTGGCCGTTTATGCTCTTCAGCATCGTCATGTTCGCAGTCCATCGACTTGAATCGCTCGAGCTTCCCGTCTGTGCGCGCGGTAATCTGGTTGGTTTTTTGATCATCCATCACCGTGTCCTCGTTGATTTCTTCGTTATCAGCTTCAAGCGTCATACGTAGTACGGCTTTGGACTCAGCTGCACTCGACTGGTTGTCGAACTGACCGGCTTGGATGACTTTGCCGTTCATGTCGAGTTTCTGTTTAGCCCGCGTGAGCATGTGCTCTTCTACGTTCTGCTCAGTGATGAATCGGAGAATGGCAACACTATTCTTCTATCCAGTACGGTGTCCCCGGTCCTGGGCTTGCAAATCCGTGTGAGGGTTCCAGTCCGAGTCTGAGCTACGAGTAGGGATGTCAAGTTCTATAGTAAGTAATTATAGGAAGAAAACGTACAAAAATGACGGTATCGGCAGTCTACAAGTTGAATCCCAAGCCGCCAGCAAGCGTCGACAAAAGGAAAACGTTGTTTTCAGAGTTTGGAGCATTAAACGCCTTGAGCAAATGTGCAGTGTTGTCCAGCGTGGTTTCACCATCCAAGTGAAGGAACCTGTATCCGCGGAGAGTCATGTAGTCCTCGAGGATGTTCATCACTTGCGTCACTTGGAAGAACATCAAAACCTACGGATGTTTGAATAACGAATTCCATGGTTGACAAGAATAAAAAAAACGTACCCTATTTTTGAACGCAAACAACTTGGGTAGAATACCGTGAGGTCTAAGGGACCTCAAGGTCGAACGGGAGTGGGCTGGCGGTGTCCGAGCTTACGAGAGTGAGCGTATGACTTGCCAGACGACTCGGATTCGA